>JBBUKS010068895.1:0-28401 GCA_038050645.1 Hedychium gardnerianum
CACCAATACAAAGTAAGTATAATAACCAAAACATGCCTTTATTAATACAAGAATATGATACAATGAGTCCTTTCGTCAACCATCACATGATTGGCTCTAGGGCTTCTACTAACACTCTTCCACTCATCCATCATCATCTACATCCCTCTACTCAATTGGGAGAGGTTTGGACAACCCACCTTCATCCACCCGCAAGTTTCCATTGAGAGTTTGGGATTTCAAACTCTTCTGCACCATACACCCTTTCGTATCCGGAGGGAGCTCATCTCACGAAGCTTTGAGATCTCACGACTCCGAGGACAACATCATCCATTTTCGACGCTTGTCACACGTCATCCATTCCGAATGAGGGAAAAGTGTCCATCCGCAAGCTTGGGTTTATCATTTCTTTGTGTCGGGTTGTTTTATACATTTGGTTGTTATAATTGATTGTTGTATTGTAATGAAGTTAACTTCTCATGTTAAGATTGCATGCACTTGTAGTTAATTAATTCATGTCTATCTTGTATTCGATGAAATAGTTCTTTCATTAGTTATAATTTAATTTTGTAATTTCTTATATTAATTTCTTACCATGATTATTTTGTTGAATGCCTTATGTTTATGTTTTTCATTTCAATTCAATTAGATTAGATTAGGTTTTGTTGCATGCTTAGTTTCATTAAATGCTTTACTTAATGTCACCTTTAATTTTTCACAATCGTAGTTAGTTAGGTTAGTTTAATTATGTGCATTGCTTTTCATTTATTAGGTTTAGTTTCCAAAATCTAAATCCCATTTTGAATACCAAAAACCCTCAATACCCCCAAAACCCCTATTTGTTAATAATCGATCTTAAGATTATGATCCCGCCGTAACATTTTTTGTGAGAGACGACATGGGTCATTCCTGTAGGATTGAAAGAACAGAGCGAGGGGGCGGGGAATCTCATTCATTTTAAAACCTTTTCTTTATCGTCTTAGTAAAACCAAATCAAACTAGAGTAGTAGCGGAATAAAGGTAAAGATAAAGACACAATTCAGTTTTACTTGGTTTGTAATCCAACGACTACTACTCCAAGACCCGCGATCCTTGACTATTTTCGATGGACAATCCACTATAGTTTTTCTCTCCGAAAACTTTCGGAGAAGAAGCAAATTCATACAATGAAAGAGGAGAATAGTAACAATACTACTATCTCCTAAAATAAATACAAGTATAATAAAAGTATACCGACAATAAGAGTGGAAGATAAAGCCTAGTTGTCGGAGAGTCTCGACGTTGTAGTATCAGCATTTGCACGACCAACAACAGTAATAGTGAGATGTAGTGATGAGAAAATTGATTATCAGCCTCGGACCTCGAGGCTGTTTATATAGCCTTCGATCAGTCGACTGAAAACTGAGATCAATTGACTGAACCTTATTAGTCAACTAATACTTTTTCAGGTGACTGGTCCTCATTTCCTTCCTTGTTTGCTATTATTTGATCTAATTGATCCCGAGAATCACGCTGATCAGTCGACTGAACCCTTGATCAGTCGATTGATCTCGTAGGGTTTTCTTTTCCTACGTGATCTAATCTGATCGCCTGTTCTTTCCATCTTTAATCAGTTGACTGATACTCCTTATTAGTCGATTGAACCATGTTTCCATCTTTGTTGGACTGAGCTCTTCACTGTGATGATCACCTTGGATCAGTCGACTGGTCAGTTCAATCGAATGAAACTTGGTCAACTCAAAAACTGCAAAACTAAGTTAGCACAATAAGTATACAAATAATATTGATCCTGCAAAACATAGTTAGATATATAGATGCATGAGTAAGACAGTTACGACTATCTTAATTTTAACTTAGAAACCTCCATTGATTTCTTCAATTGGATCAACATATAAGGTTTGTCCCAACTGGGAGACAACCTCACCACTCCACTCTAAGAGCTTACCTTTAACTTACCCGCGAAACATCTGGTCCTCCAGACCTATTTGGACTTTCTCTGCTCAGTGTCTGATCGACCTGATCCACTAAGACTTTCCTATAACTCTGAATCATCACAATAGATACAAATAGTAAAGGTAAAAACAATGTTAGTACTAAGACTCCACTCTTCGGTCACACTTGCTTAAAGTTCACTCCTCTAAGATTTCTCATTAACTAAGGTTATCTCCCCCTAGGTTTTCCCTTTGCTTGGAGTTCGCTTCTCCAAGATTTCTCATTACATAGGATTACCTCCTCCTGGGGTTTTCGTCTGCCTAACCTCCAATTAGGATTTTTCCTTGCCTAATCGCAGTTATGACTTTCCCTTGCCTAACCTCCAGATAGGATTTTCCCTTGTGTAACAGTAGTTAGGATTTTCTCTTACCTATCCTCCAGTTAGGAGTTTCCCTTGCCTTACTGCAGTTAAAACTTTTGGTTGCCTAATCGCAGTTAAAACTTTATCTTTGCTAATCATCTGGTCAATATTAACCTGACTAGACTTCTCACATGACTAGGTCAACTTTGACTAGACTCCATTAAACATATTGTCAAACAAACATCAAAACCTTGGAGGTTGATTGCACCAATAATTCCCAATGCTATATTAGTGTAGAGGGGTTTAGTCAATTGTTTGATACACTCGTAGTACGACATATGAGTGCTTATCACGCAGCTAAAACTATTGATTTCGTTGATTCGAAGATGAATGCAGGAAACAATCTTCCAAAGATCCGTTGATTCGTCATAATACAAGGAAATAGACATCTAAAACTCATAATTTTGAGTGAAGGAATGAAAGAAAATATTCTTAATGATCAAAATTATTGAACATCAACTAAACAAATATTTTAAATAGCCTCGAAACCCAAACTATATAAAAGACGAAACTCTACAAAAGATGAAAAAAAATCTTAAATATAAAGTACGAGCCTTCAAAAAGGCTTTAAACGTCGTTTTTAGTCTAAAACTAGCATGTTATGGATTTTATCTCATAACAAATGTAGATCTCTGAACGAGTTTTGATTTGATATATTATGGATCCTGTGATTTAACCCGAGTCAAAAGTTATGACCTTTTAATGTGTAGAATCGTTGTAACATAGGATCAATACCAATCCTACTAATCTTGACCCATCCTGCTCTGACTTCACTACAGAAATGATTCCTAACACTCCTGTATCATTTTGGTACTCGACAATCTCGACGACTCGGCAGTCTCGGCACTCGTCTAACTTGGTGACTCAACTGACTTGACACTCAGCTGACTCAGCCATACAAAATAGCCCAGTCTTTCAGGTAGCTCAGTCATCCCAAGTAGCCCATCCTTCCATGCTTGCAGCTTGAGATTATCAGCTCAAGTCTTTTCAACAAATAAGTTTGAAATTAATTTTGTGTAATTTTAATTCAATAAATTTCCTCTATTTCCGGCAAATAAGATTGTCCAACATTTTTCTCCCGAGCAGAGACATCTCTTTTCCATGAGACTCTCATTTAATTTCATCTCCAACTTTTTCTTCATCATTTTTACATCCTTTAAAAGTCTCTTTTTCTCTTCCACTCAATTGAGTACTGACTTAAGTGTCAGAGTGGTCGTATCGATAAATTAAGTCGCCCGGCCCTAACATCCTTTACATATCAAGCAACCGAATATTGACCTTTTGAGAGGCGATATTGAAGCTTTGGATTATTCTATTGAATGATTCGAGAGGCACAAAGGGAGGAGAGGGGGAGGGAGGCGCCAAGGGGATCGATGGCTTGTGACCGCTTTCAAGATTCTACCGAGAAACGATAAAAATCGCTTTGTCGATCAAGTAAAAATCGGAGGTTAATTTTGGAAATTTTCTTGTTGACCCTGGAATCACCCAAAACCTAACACTTCCTAGGTAATCAGATATTGGGTTTATGCTCCATATGATGACGTTGCGGGCATGCTCCATTATTTGGGAATCACTCATAATTATCTGAACCAAACATTGTTATAAATAATATAATCATAGATAAATAACCAAGTTATCAACAATAACCTTGAACTAAACGCACCCTTAGTATTTTTTTAATTTTTCTTCCTTTAGCCTAAACCCTAAACCCTAAACTCTAAATGCTAAAATAAATAAATAAATATATAACTTTGTGATCGCCTTGGCCACCCGATCAAGTGACCCTGTCAATTGAATTGCTATTTTATAAGAGTAAGTAAGAACTGTTATAAAAAAAATAAAAACTCTCATCTCCTCAACGATCAAAACCATCGATCTAATGGTCGGAATTGTTTTTACTTCTTCCCTATAGAGTTTAAATTACACTGGTATAAACAAACTTTATAGATTTGAAAGAAATTATTTTTTTATTCTCGTACTTATCTTTTAACTATTAAAAATAATGATATAATAAAAGAAAATTATTGATTAGTTATTAAATAATTAACTAATCCATAAAAATATCAATATGCTATAGCCTAATTGGTTAGAATATTGTGTTCACTTTCATGATTAGATCGGATCGATAATATCATTCTTTTAAACAAAATGTTATCTATATAAATATTATAAACAATTGAATTGACGGTTCGTCAGTTTGTAATAGGTTAAAATCGAGTCGACACGGGTTGATCATGGTTTCGGCCCGAGAATCGGGTCAACGAGTACTCGACCTGTTGACCCGATTATGGGCTCGGGCGAGGTTCGATTTGGACCCGCTCGAGTCGGGTCTAATCAGAGGCGAAGAGACTCAAGAGAATGAAATTATTAATTAAATTAGTTATTAATTAGAGTTTCATTTTCTATGTTAGTAAAATTGAGGTTTTCAACTTTTCAAATTAATTAATTTGGAAGATGACCGACCCAACTATATAAACAAATTTTACCGATCATCAGGATAAATTCTTACTGTACGTCCTATCCAATGGATTTTCTTTGAATAAAAAAAATATAGAATCGTCATATGCATGAGCGGTTACGCATGACTATCCCACGATTTTGGGAGGGAGATAAATTAAAACTCAAATTGGAAAGTGCATGAGCGAATCCGTATAAGGTGATGAAATCTTCTGTTGAATTTCAATCTCTCGATTTTATAGTTATTATCTTATATATTTACTAATCGAGTCAAATTCTCATGAATGAATGAATGCTTATAATGCTGAAATTATTATTTATATGATATTATCAATGAATTATCTTTTTTTTTTTATCATTTTTAATTTTTCATTAAGATTCTAAAATTGAAAATAAAAAATCATTGTAATAAATATATAATAAAATTAAGTTATTTGGAGTCTTAATAATTTATGGACGAATTTAAAGAGTTCAATTTTTTTTTAAAAAAAATATATAAATAAATTAAAAAGATTATTTAGAGTGAATAATATTAAATTAATATAAATTTTAGATTTTTAAGATTATCAATGATTTTTTAATAAAAATCTTTAATAAAATAATTAATTTTTATTATTTATTTTAATTAGATATTTATGAAATAGAAAAAATATTTTTAATTTTTTATTAAAATTTTAAAATTAAAAATAAATAAATTTAAAGGATTATTTTAAATTTAATGATTACTTTTTAAAAAATAATTCGTGTCGTAATATTTTTATATATATATTTTTTATTTTGATCAGTTCAGTTCAGTTTAAATAGAAGTAAGAAAAAAATAAAAGATTAAACGTTCGTTCTCAACGTTCTCGTCAGTCTATCCAAGAATTAATACGGAAAAGATAAATCACAGGGGCTAATCTAATTAATTTGAACAGTGATCGGTACATGAGAGTAATCTGATTACTAGTCAAGATTTAATTTTTAAATTTTATACTAATAATATTTTATGTATTAATTATCAGTCTATCGTATATAAAAAAAAATAATAATAATATTTATATGCATCCGAATTTAAAATTATTTATTTTTTTAAGAATTATGATTCGGATGTTTTAGAAAAAGATAATGGGTAACTATTTTACTGTTGGAGGGTTATAATAAAAAACAGATGCTCATTTGAGAATTTTAAAAGTACAGTGCATCTGGTAAGAATTCGATAATTGTGATTACAAAAGATTGTTATTTTTATTTGGTCATGGATCGAATAATGATACATGTTTAGAATTTAGGATAGCTGCTTAAATATCAATTCTCGATGGACCCACTTAGTGAAAAACGCATATCAATTTTATTGGTGGGTAAGAGATTGACATTGAATTAATAAATTAAAAAATCGTATAATCAAACATGTCTCATACGCTAAGATCTACTAGATTGCAGTTGCCACAATAGGGTGTCCTCACGGGACGAACTGATGATTAGTACATGAGGTGTTGTCATAATAAGGTCTTGGGGTCAAATCCTAGTTAGTAGCCAGGTTCCTGCTCTCCTTATGCACTAGTTATTATTCGGACTGGCTAGATTAATCCTCGTGATTTACTTCCTCCGTGTTAAATCTGAAACGGATTGACGGAGACGTTAGGGACGAACATTTCGTTTTGCCACAGCTTCGTAGCAGAACGCTTAAGATCTCCATAGGAACAAGATCTTTTATTTATTACAGTGTCAGGAAAAAAATATTTACATCGGGAAAGAATTTTTTCAATATTACAGGATGTCAGTCTTTGGGACTGCAACCATTGTCCACCGGTCACGGGACTGCAGATTAATATGATTTTAAGCTGTTGGAGGAAGAGTTCACCTGCTGACTGACGTGAAGATCAACATTCTTCGATCGATATGGATGATCAGATTTTTACGAACAGCAGTAAGCCATATGGTGGCACGATGGTTCGGAGAAACAATGTCACTGTCTGTGAACAGGAGCCAAAGGAAGATGAGGATGTTGAAGTACACCAAAAAGAAGAAGAACCGACTGAAGAAGATGAAGTTAAAGTTATTGAAACCGAAGAGTCGGAAGAAGAAGATGCTATTTGTCCTCTTCAGATGGAAGGAGCATCATTTGACAAGCCTTTAGTAAGTAGTCTGAACTGGGTCTGCTCACAAATTGTCTTGTTTTTTGCTCTGTTTGATACTTCAAATATTGTACTTTCACTATTACAAAGGTTTTTTGGATTTTTTTTACACGCTAGCTTTCGCAGGAATCAGAAGATCAAAGCTATTTTAGCGAAATACTGCTGCGTAAACCATCTTTGTTCAGGACTAAGCTTTTGAGTCTTCTTCGCAAGCCGTTCGACCAGAAAGAATATGAAAAACTGAAATCGCTATTTAATGTTCGCAAGCCAGTTATTAAATACAATCATTTGGGGGATGGGTCTGTATCTCATTCAAGTAAGAAACTGGGCTCTTCATATCTTGATCATTACCCTGGTGAGTGCTGAAATTTGTTCATTTGTTCATTTTTTATTTTATGTTTATGACTATTTCTTGTCAAAGCAAAGAGAAGATATTGAGACTCAATAAATCAAGTCTTAAATATCTTGAGAGGATGGGCACCCTAGATCTCAACAGGGGATTAAAAACCTAAACTTTGCTACGCACATAGCTTCCTTCAACCATAACCATTACTTACCACAAGGACATGTAAAGAATAATGTACCTCTAATTATTGTAGTTTTGCTATGATTTAATAGATAACTTATATCTAGATGTTGACATTTTCACAATCCATGTTTGGTATATATGCTTTCATAATCTTTATTACCAGATATTGACAATTTGATACCCATTGATTTAAACTAACTTGATCTTATTAAACAAGATATATAACAACTCTTATGTTTTATTTCAAAATAGCTTGACACACTTTGATTAGAATATCTGGAGTCTTAAAATTAGATGGGCATGATTAGGTGGTGTATTAATTTATACTCATCTTGATCATTTGCATCTTTTCACAATTCTTAGTGTACAAGTTTGAATTATATTGTACAAGTAATCTACTCAGTATTGTGTTTCTCTAGAAGTTTCTGTTAGTAAGGCGCATTGAATACTTGGATTTTTTATACTAATTTTTTATCTAGATCTTGCAAGGCGCATTGAATCTACAATGGACGACAGAAAAAAAGATTTGCTTCTCCGTGGTTTCTTCTTTTGGTTGAAGGTTATGCTTCCTTTTCACCAATTCAGTCTATAGGCTTATAATTTAGCATGCATCATTGGTTCTGATACTTTTACTATGATACCTCATGCTCGATACATACCATCAAGCTATATGTTTCTTTAACTCAAGATGTTGTGATAATAATCAATTATTGCTATTTTTTTAACTCGTTATGCTATATTTTCACTCGTAATGTGTTATTCATTTGCTGTTGACCTTATAGCCAAAAACTTCTTCAACCTTATAACCCTAACAAAGATGATATCCTTACATCCTAATTAGGTCATCCATGAAACCATTAGCTATAAGAAACCCTAATCCATTCATTGACCCTACAATTAGGTATAATTCATACTACGAGGACGTGATTATGCAAAACTTTACTTCCTTCTTCAATCCGAACCCATCATCCATTATTTATAGATAATGTATCAAACTCAAGTAGAAATACAACTAGAGTTAAGGTAAATTCAACTACTATCATATCATCAATCCAACATATCACCAATCCAAGAATTCAAAGATATCCATATGCAAGAATACATCTATACTAAATCTGAATTCATCTATACTAAATCTGAATTCATCTCACAAATTGCTTACTCACCCCTTTGGATCAATCCTATAGTCCAAATCCAAGAATATAAAGATGACAAAGCAAACACAAACCAATACACCAATTCTGAATTCACTAATTCATTTTATACCTGATGAAGATGGCTGAATCAAGGGAGTTGTCAGCTGTATTAGCCGGCAGCAGCAGCTGGTGGCACTAGCTGATTTGTGAAGTTGCTGTCATGGTCGAAACAGCAGCACAACAGCACCAGAAACACTCACAACACAGCTGGTCGGATCTGAAGCTGGCCGACGGCTACAACTTGCCGGAGTAGGGAGTTGTTGTCTCCCCCAGGAACAACCGGATCCTACTTGACCAGGCAGATCCTGTCACGTCCCGAGAGCATACTTATCTGTCGAAATGGACAATACTCCCCTTGTGACAATCACAGATTTTGGTTACACAACCACACAATTGATAAAATATCACCATCACGCAAGTATATCCATAACTAACTATACAATAACAATCGTATAAAAATTCACTCAAAAGGAAAAGAGAAATAGGGTACGTGCCTTCACGGCTTAAAATCATCCATAACAATGTAAGCCTACCCACTTACACACAACCAAATAGTAAATGTTCAAGGTAACAAACCCAAACAAAATCATATATCCAACGATCACGACAAACTTATTACAAACGTGTCCGGAAAACTCAAATGCTAAATAAAAAATGCGAATATGAAATAGAAGAAGTAAAACACCCTCAAGGTGCAGTGGGACAGACGGACGAGATCTCCATGCGACTCACATAGTATCTAGCTACTATCTTAAGAAAATAAAACATACAGATGGTGAGTCAAAATAACTCAGCGGATAAAGGAGGATAGTGCATGACTAATAAAGGTAAAGGAAACCAATATATATAGTCTTGAATAAGGAAATAATAACCTGAACAATGGTACAGTCATAATAGAAAATACTTGACTCAAATTTGATCTACTAGGTATGGAGTTGTGATCGGAAATAATTACAAAATCTGAAACAGTACTATTCATTACTCATGTGCATCATACAATAACATAAATACTCTACAAGCAATCATATCACAAACAAATGCATCATATCACCGTATAAGAACAACATACATCCAATCGTGCGCAAAACCCATAACAAAATGCACATGCAAGTGCTAGTATATATGCAATGTTACTCCTACTCATCACTCCAGTTATCACGATATCCGTGTGATCAAATGGGTAAGATCGTGACACCTGTACGCGTTTCATACAATCACTAAACTCCATACAATTACTACCCATGAGTGATTGAGTGAGCACGACCTAAGATACTGCACACACTCAAGCCATCACTATCCCAAGTGATCGAGCGGGTAAAAAATATGACTGACAACTCTCTCACCCACAAGGGAGACATAGTTATCAGCATGCATAAAATGAAATGCTATTATGACCAAGATGCAAATAAATCATATCACAGATCTAGTCAATTCCAAACAATAATATCATAAGTATATCCGAAAACATATAACCGTAGTAATGAAAATACATAAAAGCTAACAGATGACTACTGAACCACATGAGTAGCAAATCAAGAAATTATATTGACATCAAAAAGATTATCTTTAAGGTCAAACACCAAGTATCAAACTCAAGCTAAATAAGATTAGAATCAAGATCTCTAATTACGTATCAAAATATAAGTCATGTACTAAGGTCAATAACTAAGGAAACAAAGTAAGAAGTACCTGCTTCAAATGTAGAAAATTCGAAATATCCTCGGATCCGTCATTCCGTCTCAAATCTGGATCCTATATAGAGGTATATGAAAACAACTTTAATAGTTAAAGCAATACTAGAAATAACTTATTAACAATATCCTACAGATTTAAACATTTAATTTAACGGTTTGATTAGAACTCAATTTAGATAGCCGACCCCACATAGTGAGATAAAGCTTGATTGTTGTATTAGAACCAATCTAGGTCTAGAGATTAACTATTCTAATCCAAACAGCACATCCCCTACACTCGTATATCATCGATCTCCAATTTGTAATCAATATCCTCTTTATGCCCAACTTTGGCTTCTCGTTCAAAAGAAAACCAAATGCAATTATCATATTATTGAAGAAGCAGAAACCCATAGCAATCTGATTCCAAGCATCATAACTCATATATAGGCTACATCAACACTAATATCAACCCAACACCACAATCTGTCAAAAGCTGATCATCAGATCGGCTAGACTCGCTTAACATAGGAAAACTAATCAATCGATCCCGATGAGATTCCTACAATACTACTTTAATTATTAGAGGAATTCCACTGATCAATAAAGATCCTTACCAAAACGATAAAGGAGTGAAAGATTGATTATCAAAACGAAAACGTATCATCACCAACCTGAGTGACTCACAACGATCAGATCCAATAGCTCTGGCTGGGGATTGACTCTGCTCCAATCTTCTTTGCTGTCCGGAGAAGATTAGGAAAGTAAAGTTCACATCCAACCACCAAAATAAGTAGAGAACAAGAATAAGCAATCAAACCTAACCAAATCTAATCGTAGCCTAACAATGGTCGGTTGCGCTGGAATTTGACCTAGATGGTCAGTGATCGTCATATCAGGAAGAACCGGGCCCTCTCTGGTCGCTACCAAGCTCTGGAATGGCCATAGTGATTGGCAATGAAGTGTGGCAGGAGCTGTGGTGACCGGAGGCTACCAAGCTACCTTGACGTCGAGGATTGGGATCGACGGCCAACTCTAGCAAAGAGAAGAGAGAAAGGAGATGAGGTCGACGGTGACCTGGGCGTGGACTGTGGATGCTTCGGCGACACCCAATCGACGGCGATCAAGCGGCGATGAAGAGGGAAGAAGGGTAGATCGAGAGGAGGGGGGCTCGACGGTAGTGGGCTCGGGAGAGTGATGAGGGAGAAGGGAAGAAACTTGAGTGATTTATATAATGAGGGATTAAGTTTAATTAATTTCAACCTAGGGTTTTATTCTTCTCTCTTAGTTTAAGTCCGATTAATCACCTCTTATTACCATTTAAAACATCAAATTAAACCCGACAATTCTCAATATTTTCATAAAATTCTATAAGTTATTTCTCCAATAACTCCTATTATTTAAATTTTTTGTCATATTTAATATTTTCCACCACTAATAAAAATTTGGTCCCAAAATTTACTACTTAAGTGCGATAATCAATTTATAGCATATTTACTCAACTAAAATACTGTAAGTGCTACACTCACCTTAAGTAAATAGGTGATGGTATTGAGCTTGAATCTTATCCTCAAGCTCCCAGGTTGCTTCTTCATCAGTATGATGTCATCCAACTTTGACGGGTCGGATGTTTTTGTTCTGCAACCGACACTCCTTGCAATCCAGAATATACACAAGAACCTCCTCATAAGTATCCGGCTGAAGTGGAATTGACATATCCCTCAGAACATGAGTAGGATCTGGCACATACTTCCTCAGTATAGACACATGAAATACATCATGTACACCCGCAAAGGCTGGTGGCAGCGCCAATTGATAGGCTACCTCGCTTATACTCTTCAATATCTGGAAAGACCCAATGTAACGAGGAGCTAATTTGCCTTTCAGTCCAAATCTCTGGACTCCTTTAGTAGGAGAGACACGCAAAAATACATGATCATCTACGGTAAACTCCAAGGGACTTCGTCTCCGATCTGCATAATTCTTTTGTCGGTCTTGGGCTTTTGACAATCTGCGTCGGATGATGCGTACTAACTCCGCGTCATGCTGAATGCTCTGCGGTTCCAAAATCTGTGGTTCACCAACCTCGTCTCATAAAATAAGAGATCTACATGCTCTTTCATATAACGCCTCAAACGGTGCCATCTGAATAACTGAGTGATAACTATTATTGTACACAAACTCTACTAAATATAAATGATCCTTCCAGCTATCTCTGGAATCCATAACACAAGCCCTCAGCAAATCTTCAAGTGTCTGTGTAGTGCGTACCGACTGTCCATCTGTTTGTGGGTGAAATACTGTACTGAAATGAAGCTCGGTACCCAATGTCTGCTGAAGGCTCTGCCAAAATCGGGAGGTGAAGCGCGGATCTCTATCCGAAATGATACTCAGTGGTATACCATGAATTCTGATAATCTCTCTACAATACAACTCCGCCATTGCATCGTCTAATATGAGCCATTGGATCGACTTATATGGGTCAAAACACCTACAATATTAGTTTCTTATTATCTGATTTATAACATTAATTCTAATACACATCTTTAGTTTTTTTTTTTACTTCAACAACCTACCCTAATAATGGTTTTCGAATATAATATATTTTTTATTTTCGTTACGAAAAGGTTTTCAGTATATGAAGTTTTTAAATCTGTGTTATTTATTGTTCTATATTTTTTCTCCTCTATCACATTTTATTTTTAAGATGCGCTGATGCAAAAGCAATTGTATCTGTTGTAACAAATAATTTCCTAGGCAAAGTGATAATTTCTAAATGAGGTTATGGATAGTCTAAAAACTGCAATTAGGGTTATATCATTGACTTCGATAAGAAGTAATAACTAATTTATTATATAGATGGATGATTTTCTATGTTAAAAAATGAGGATTCACTTGGCTTTTAACTAATTTATTACGCAGAGATGTAATTCAAATATGTAAGTGAGCCTTCTGATTGTAATGAATGTGGTTTTGTTTATTCAGCTGGTTTATCATTGACTTCGATAAGAAGTAATAACTTTGAAAACATAGAGAGCCAGGTTAATTAATAGTTATAAATTATTTTACTTTTTTTCCTCTTTTACATTTTCAGTAGAATTGTAAAGAGAAAAATTCAAAAAATTGATATAGGAGGATTGACTAATTTTTATGTCAATATGTAATAGTTTAATTAATTTCAATCTTTCTCATTTATTTTCATGTTATCATTGACTCTCATTTTGAATTTTACTTGCAAGCATGTGCTACAATTGGTGCTACCAGCGTTGAAATTAGTGTTTGAACATTCTTTTGCAGAGCCTTAGTGATGAGGAAGCCTTCAGACCATGGATCCCACCTCTGTCGAATCATATAGTCATTGATCCATAGGATGAAATGGTGCGCTCACTTCAATTTGATCTTACAGGAAGAAATTATGTGTTGTTTAAAGTCTTATGAATTGGCTCAGCCAATCCGTTGACTCGATTTAAATTCTGAGCCAAATATTGGCTATTTAGGTTTCAAATTGTAATATCAAAAGTTTAAGATCTAAAGTCTAAATTTGAGATCTAATATATACAGTTTAAAATATAACGATGAAAATTTAAAACCAAGTACAGTTTAAAATATAGTTTAAATTTGATAAAGTCAAGTATTATCTTGTATTGTGGATGAATCTCCAGATGAATGGAGCAAATGATTATTATTTTAAGAGTTTTTTATAAAGAGAGGTTTATTAGAGATTTTTTTTTTAATATTGTTCACGTAGAATATCTTCATTTTTTTTTCTTTACCAAATCAAGTAGACTTACATTAAGTGAAAAATATAAGTCTGTATTTAAAATCGAATACGATCGTAGTCTAATTTCTAGCAACTGACTCAGCTTGGTAATGTGATGTTGGGGGATATTAGTTTTAAAAGGCTATAACTTTTTTACTCGGGTCAAATCGCGGAACGAAAAACCTATCAAATTAAAATTCGTTCAAATATCTACAATTAATATTGAGAGAAAAATATAAATCTGTATTTGAAATCTGACACGGTCGTACTCTGACTTCTAGTAGCCACCAGGCTTATCCATGTGATGTTGGGGGATCCTAGTTTTGAGAGGCCATAACTTTTTATTCGGGTCAAACCACGGAACCAAAACCTATCAAATCGAATCTAATTCAATTATCTATATTTAATATTGAGTGAAAAATATAAGTCTGTACTTGAAACATGACACTGTCATAGTCTGACTTCCCGCAGCCGACCCGTCTTGGCCATGTAATGTTGGGGGCTCCTAGCTTTGAAAACCCTTAACTATTTACTTGGGTCAAACCGCGAAACGAAAAATCTATCAAATCGAAACTCGTTCAATTATCTACATTTAATATTGAGTAAAAAATCTAAGTTTGTAATTGAAACTTGACACAGTCATTGTCTGACTTCCAGCAGTGGACCCAGCTTGGCCGTGTGATGTTGGGGGATCTTATCTTTGAAAGACCATAACTTTTTACTCGGGTCAAACCGCGGAACAAAAAACTTATTAAATCAAAACTCGTTCAATTATCTACATTTAAAATTTAGTGAAAAAAATAAGTCTGTACGTGAAACTTGACACTGTCTTAGTCTAACTTCTAGCAGGTGACCCGACTTCACCGTGTGATGTTGGAGGATCCTATCTTTGAAAGGCCATAACTTTTTACTCGGGTCAAACCACGAAACGAAAAACCTTTCAAATCGAAACTCGTTCAATTATCTACATTTAATATTAAGTGAAAAATATAAGTTTGTACTTGAAGCCTGACACAATCGTAGTTTGAGTTCTAACAGCCGACTCGGCTTCGCCGTGTGATGTTAGGGGGGGGGTTTCGATTTGATAGATTTTTCATTCAACGATTAGACACGACTAAAAAGTTATGATCTTTCAAAGCTAGGATCCCTCAACATTACATGGCCAAGCCTTGTCGGCTGCTGGAAGTCAGACTACAACCATGTCAGGTTTCAAGTACAGACTTATATTTTTCACTTAGTATTAAATGTAGATAATTAAATAAGTTTCGATTTGATAGGTTTTTCGTTCTTCGGTTTGAATGACCTTTCAAAGCTGGTATCCCCCAACATCACACGGACAAACCAGGTCAGCTACTGGAAATTAGACTACGACCGTGTCAGGTTTCAATTACAAACTTATATTTTTCACTCACTATTAAATGTACATAATTGAATTAGTTTCGATTTGATAGGTTTTTCATTTTACGGTTTGACACGAGTAAAAAGTTATGGCCTTTTAAAGCTAGGAACCCCCAACATCACATGGCAAAGCCATGTCGATGCTGGAAGTCAAACTATGATTCTATCAGGTTTCTAGTACAAACTTATATTTTTAAGTCAATATTAAATGTAGATAATTGAATTAGTTTTGATTTGATAGGTTTTTTGTTCTGCAGTTTGACATGAGTAAAAAGTTATGACCTTTTAAAACTAGGATCCTCCAACATCACACGGCGAAGCCGTGTCAGCTTCTAGAAGTTAGACTACGACCGTGTCAAGTTTCAAGTACAGACTTATATTTTTCAATCAATATTAAATGTAGATAATTGAACATCTTTCGATTTAATAAATTTTTTGTTCCGCGGTTTGACACGAGCAAAAAGTTATGACCTTTTAAATATAGGATCCTCAAACATCACACAGCCAAGCCGGGTCGGTGACTGCAAGTTAGACTACGACCGTGTCTAGTTTTAAGTACAAACTAATATTTTTCACTCAATATTAAATGTGGATAATTGAATAAATTTTGATTTGATGGTTTTTATTCCGTGATTTGACATGAGTAAAAAGTTATGGCCTTTCAAAATTCGGATCACCCAACTTCACACGACCATGCCGGTTTGGCTGCTGGAAGTCATACTATGATCATGTCAAGTTTCTAGTACAAACTTATATTTTTAACTCAATATTAAATGTAGATAATTGAACTAGTTTCGATTTGATAGGTTTTTTCTTTCACAGTTTAATACAAGTAAAAAGTTATGACCTTTCAAAGCTAGGATCCCCCACATCACACGGTGAAGCCGGGTTGTCTGCTAGAAGTCAGACAATGATCATGCCAGGTTTCAAGTATAGACTTATATTTTTAACTCGATATTAAATGTAGATAATTAAACGAGTTTTGATTTGATAGATTTTTCTTTCCGCAATTTGACCCGAGTAAAAAGTTAAGGCCTCTCAAAACTAGGATCCCTCAACATCACATGGCTAAGCCGAGCGACTATTGGAAGTCAGACTACGACCGTGTCAGGTTTGAAGTACAGATTTATATTTTTCACTCAATATTAAATGTAGATAATTGAACGAGTTTCGATTTGATAGATTTTTTATTTTGTGATTTCACCCAAGTAAAAAGTTATGAACTTTAAAAGATAGGATCCCCAAACATCACACGGCCAAGCTGGGTCGGCGGTTGGAAGTTAGACTATGATCGTGTCAGGTTTCAAGTACAGACTTACATTTTTCACACAATATTAAATGTGAAAAATTGAATGAGTTTCGATTTGAAAGTTTTTCATTCCGCTATTTGACACGAGTAAAAACTTATGGCCTTTCAAACCTAGGATCCCCAAACATCACACGACCAAGCTGAGTCGGCTGCTAGAAGTCAGACTACGACTGTGTTAGGTTTCAAGTACAGACTTATATTTTTCACTCAATATTAAATATAGATAATTGAACGAGTTTCGTTTTAATAGGTTTTTCATTCCAAGATTTGACACGACTAAAAATATATGACCTTCCAAAGCTAGGATCCCCCAACATCACACCGCCAAGCCGGGTCGACTGCTGAAAGTCAGACTACGACTGTGTCAGGTTTTAAGTTCAAACTTATATTTTTTACTCAATATTAAATGTAGATATTTTAATGACTTTTGATTTGAAAGGATTTTCGTTCCACAATTTTACACTTGTAAAAAGTTATGGCCTTTCAAAGATAGGATCCCCCAACATCACATTGCCAAGTCGGGTCAGTTGCTAGAAGTCAGCCTATGACCGAGTCAGGTTTCAAGTACAGACTTATATTTTTCAATTAATATTAAATGTAGAAAATTGAATATGTTTCGATTTGATAAGATTTCATTCCGTGGTTTGACACGAATAAAACTTTATGGCCTTTCAAAGATAGGATCCCCCAACATCACTTGGCCAACCCGGGTCAGCTGCTAGAAGTCAGACTACGACCGTGTCAAGTTACTTGTACAGACTTATATTTTTCACTCAATAGTAAATGTTGATACTTGAATGAGTTTTGATTTGATAGGTTTTTCGTTCTATGGTTCGACACGAGTAAAAAGTTATGGCCTTTCAAAGCTAGAATCCCCCAACTTGACACTACCAAGCCGGGCAGCTACTGGAAGGCTGACTACGACCGTGTTATGTTTCAAGTACAGATTTATATTTTTCACTCAAAATTAAATATAGATAATTGAACGAGTTTCGATTTGATTGGGTTTTTCGTTCCGTAGTTTGACCTGAGTAAAAAGTTATGGCCAATCAAAAGTAGAATCCCCCGACGTGACACGGCCAAGCCGAACGACTATTAGAAGTCAGACTATAACCATGTCAGGTTTCAAGTATAGACTTATATTTTTCACTCAACATTAAATGTAGATAATTAAACGAGCTTCAATTTTATAGGTTTTTCATTTCACGATTTGACCCGAGTGAAAAATTATGACCTCTTAAAACTAGGATCCCGCAACATTACACGGCTAAGCTGAGTGGCTACTGGAAGTCAGACTACGACCGTGTCAAGTTTCAAGTACACACTTATATTTTTCACTTAATATTAAATGTAGATAGTTGAATGAGTTTTGATTTGATATAATTTTCATTCCGCGATTTGACAAGAGTAAAAAGATATGGCCTTTCAAAGTCAGTATCCTCCAACATCACATGGCGAAGTCGAGTCGGCAGCTGGAAGTCAGACTACGACTGTGTCAGGTTTCAAGTATAGACTTATATTTTTCACTCAATATTAAATGTAGATAATTAAACGAGTTTGGATTTGATTAGTTTTTTGTTCCGCGGTTTCACCTAAGTAAAAAGTTATGGTCTTTCAAAGCTAGGATCCCCCAACATCACACGGCCAAGTCGTGCGACTACTGGAAGTCAGACTACCACCGTGTCAAGTTTCAAGTACAAACTTATGTTTTTCACTCAATATTAAATACATATAATTGAATGAGTTTCAATTTGATAGATTTTTCATTCTGCGATTTTACACGAATAAAAAATTATGGCCTTTCAAAGCTAGGATCCCCAAGCATCACACGGTCAAGCCAGGTCGGCTGCTGGAAGTCAAACTATAATCATGTCAGATTTCATGTACAGACTTATATTTTTCACTTAATATTAAATGTAGATAATTGAACGAGTTTCGATTTGATAGGTTTTTCGTTCCACGGTTTGACCTGAGTAAAAAGTTATGACCTCTCAAAACTAGGATCCACCAACATGACACGACCAAGCCGGGTGACTACTGGAAGTCAGACTACGATCGTGTCAAGTTTCAGTACAAATTTATATTTTTCACTCAATATAAATGTAGATAATTGAATAAGTTTTGATTTGATAGATTTTTCGTTCCACGATTTGACCTGAGTAAAAAGTTGTGGCCTTTCAAAGTTAGGATCCCCCAACATTACATGGCCAAGCCGGGTCGGTTGTTGAAAGTCAGATTACAACCGTGTCAGGTTTCAAGAATAGACTTATATTTTTCACTTGTATTAAATGTAGATAATTGAATGAGTTTCGTTTTGATAGGTTTTTCGTTCCATGATTTGACACGAGTAAAATGTTATGCCCTTTCAAAGCTAGTATCCCCCAACATCACACGGACAAGCCGGGTCGGCTATTGGAAGTCAGACTACAACCGTGTCAGGTTTCAAGTTTAGACTTATATTTTTTCACTCAATATTAAAGGTACATAATTGAATTAGTTTTGATTTGATAGGTTTTTCATTCCAAGGTTTGACACGAATAAAAAGGTATGACCTTTCAATGCTAAGATCCCTCAACATTACACGGCGAAGCCGGGTCGGCTACTGAAAGTCAGACTACGACTGTGTCAAGTTTCAAGTACAGACTTATATTTTTCACTCAATATTAAATGAAGAAAATTGAATGAGTTTTGATTTGATAAATTTTTTGTTCCGTGGTTTGACCTGAGTAAAAAGTTATGGATTTTCAAAGATAGGATCCCCAAACATCACACAGCCAAGCCGGGTTGGCGACTGGAAGTTAGACTATGACCGTGTTAAGTTTCAAGTATAGACATATATTTTTCATTCAATATTAAATGTGGATAATTGAATGAGTTTAATTTGATAGGTTTTTCATTCTGCGATTTGACACGAGTAAAAAGTTATAACCTTTCAAACCTAGGATCCCACAACATCACACAGCAAAGCCGGGTCGACTGTTGGAAGTCAAACTATGACCATGTCAGGTTTCAAGTACAGACTTATATTTTTCACTCAATATTAAATGTAAATAATTGAACGAGTTTCGATTTGATAGATTTTTCATTCCGTAGTTTAACCCGAGTAAAAAGTTATGGCCTTCTAAAGCTAGGATCCCCCAGCATCACATTGCCAAGCCGGGTCAGCTGCTGGAAGTCAAACTACGACCAAGTCAGGTTTCAAGTATGGACTATTGGTATTGGAAGCATCAGCTAATCGAACCTATGTTTTGATAGATGACAAATGTTCAAAGTTAAGATTTATTGTTATCTAATGAATTTGACAAGTGTGTAGAAAGCTCAAGTAGAAAGTCCTAAGGGAACTTAGGCAGGGTGAAAGTCCTAGTTGAGGCTAGACAATGAAGTCCTGGTCAGTTAGACTGGGCAAGATGTCCTAATCAGGGAGATTGGGTAACAAAGTATTGGTCCGGGGAACTGAGCAGAAGTCTTGCCAGATTGAGGACACCGGACATAAGTCCTAGGGGTCGAGGACACTAGGCGGAAAGCCCTGAGGGTCGAGGACACCAGGCAGAAGTCTAAGCGGGTCGAGGATCAGACATCTAGAGGAAAGTCCCGGAGGTCAAGATCGGATGCTGAGCGAAAGTATAAACAGTTTAGAGGTCCAAATATTTGGCAACAAGTAAACTCTCTTAAGAGAAGTATGTGAGAACACGTTCCCCATTGAGGGAACAGTAGGCGTCGATTCGACCTAGGGTTTCATGGTAAATCCAAAAGTTAGAACTAAATAGTCCCGAGACTGTCAAATATTATTTCTTCTGTTATATATTGTGTATATACTAATATTGTGATGCAGAAGTTGAAGTTTGGAATATGCTAAACCAAGAGCCTGGAAGGATCCAGACGCCTTAAGACGAACTAGGCACCTCAAAGGGATTGAGGCAACTTAAAGGGATTGAGTCGCCTCAATGACCTCAGCGCGAGCGGAATGAGGTGGCAGCCTTTGGTTGGACGACACACGTCAGCAACCAGGCACCTCAATGGGATTGAGGCGCCTGGATTAGGATAAGAATTGTTGGATAGAGCTTTGCCGAGGAGTCGCCATGTTAGCCTAAATCCAGGCACCTCAAAGGGATTGGGGCACCTGGATCAGCCTATATAGGCAACCTTCGGTCAGAAGCTAGTACAACACTTTTTCAATGATCAAATGACTTCCGCGCTGCTCTAAATTTCTACTACAACGCCGAAACTCTGCTCCGACGACAATGCGCTCTATCAAATCTCAGTCGGTCGTCGGTATATATAATTTTATTATACTAGTCTTTTATACGCAAGTTTCTACGGGTTGGTAAATGTGTTACCGGTCCCACTTTTTGTAAACATGAGCCTCCGTCTTCGATTTCATATTCAGAGAAGAAGACCTTATTAGTGGATTGCCCAAATGAAAGCACTCAACATGTGTGTGCCTTGGACTAGCAACCGCTGGGTTGTGAACCAAGTAAAAATAAAGTGTTAGTTTGTTTCTATTTCTATTTCCTTATTTCCGCTGCGTACTCGAGATTTCGAAAAGCATGAAAAAGCGACAAGCGCTATTCACCCCCTCCCCCTCTAGCGCACTTTTCAATCCTATGCAGACTTATATTTTTTTAATTAATATTAAATGTAGATAATTGAATGAGTTTTGATTTGATAGGTTTTCATTCCGTTGTTTTACACGAATAAAAATTTATGGCCTTTCAAAGCTAGGATCCCCCAACATCACTTGTCCATGCCGGGTCAGCTACTAGTAGTCAGACTACGACCGTGTCAAGTTTCTTGTATAGACTTATATTTTTCACTTAATATTAAATATAGATAATTGAATGAGTTTTTATTTGATAGGTTTTTCGTTCTATGGTTTGATACGAGTAAAAAGTTATGACCTTTCAAAGCTAGGATCCCCCAACTTGACACTGCCAAGCCGGGCAGCTACTGGAAGTCTAACTAAGACCGTGTTACATTTCAAGTACAGATTTATATTTTTTATTCAAAATTAAATATAGATAATTGAACGAGTTTCGATTTGATAGGTTTTTCGTTCCGCAATTTGACCTGAGTAAAAAGTTATGACCAATCAAAAGTAGGATACCCCAACGTGACACGGCCAAGCCGGGCGGCTACTAGAAGTCAGACTACAACCATGTCAGGTTTCAAGTATAGACTTATATATTTCACTCAATATTAAATGTAGATAATTAAATGTGCTTCGATTTGATAGGTTTTTGATTCTGCGATTTGACCCAAGTAAGAAGTTATGACCTCTCAAAACTAGGATCCCGCAACATTACACGGCCAAGCCAGGTGGCTACTGGAAGTCAAACTATGACCGTGCCAAGTTTCAAGTACACACTTATATTTTTCACTTAATATTAAATGTAGATAGTTGAATGAGTTTCGATTTGATAGATTTTTTGTTCCGCAGTTTGACACGAGTATAAAGATATGACCTTTCAAAGCTAGGATCCCCAACATCACATGGTGAAGCCGGGTTGGTTGCTGGAAGTCAGACTACGACCGTGTCAGGTTTCTAGTACAGACTTATATTTTTCACTCAATATTAAATGTAGATAATTAAACGTGATTCAATTTAATAGGTTTTTAATTTTGCGGTTTGACCTAAGTAAAAAAGTTATGACCTCTCAAAACTAGGATCTCGCAACATTACACGGCCAAGCCGGGTGGCTACTAGAAGTTAGACTACGACCGTGTCAAGTTTCAAGTACACAATTATATTTTTCACTCAATATTAAATGTAGATAGTTGAATGAGTTTTGATTTGATAGATTTTTTGTTCCACGATTTGACATTAGTAAAAAGATATGGTCTTTCAAAGCTAGTATCCCCCAATATCACACGGCGAAGCCGGGTCGGCTACTAGAAATCAGACTACGATCGTGTCAGGTTTCAAATACAGACTTATATTTTTCACTCAATATTAAATGTAGATAATTGAACGAGTTCGAATTTGATTATTTTTTTTTGTGGTTTGACCCAAGTAAAAAGTTATGGTCTTTCAAAGCTAGGATCCCCCAACATCACATGGCCAAGCCGGGCGGCTACTGGAAGTCAGACTATGACCGTGCTAGGTTTCAAGTACATATCTATATTTTTCACTCAATATTAAATATATATAATTGAATGAGTTTTGATTTGATAAGGTTTTTGTTCCACGATTTGACTCGAGGAAAAATTTATAGACTTTCAAAGCTAGGATCCCCCAAGATCACTTGTCCAAGTCGGGTTTGCTACTGGAAGTCAGACTATGACCGTGTCAGGTTTCAAGTACAGACATATATTTTTCACTTAATATTAAATATAGATGATTGAACGAGTTTTGATTTGATATATTTTTTGTTTCATGGTTTGACCCGAGTAAAAAATTATGACCTCTCAAAACTAGGATCCCGTAACATGACACGGCCAAATCGAGCAGCTACTGGAAGTCAGACTACCACCATGTCAAGTTTCAAGTACAAATTTATATTTTTCACTCGATATTAAATGCATATAATTGAATGGGTTTTGATTTGATAGGTTTTTCATTCCGTGGTTTTACACGAGTAAAAAGTTATGACCTTTCAAAGCTAAGATCCCCAAACATCACACGGCCAAGCCAACTCGGCTGCTGGAAATCAAACTACGACCATGTCAGGTTTCATATACAGACTTATATTTTTCACATAATATTAAATGTAGATAATTGAACGAGTTTAGATTTGATAGATATTTCGTTCAATGATTTAACCTGAGTAAAAAGTTACGACATCTCAAAACGAGGATCCACCAACATGACATGGCCAAGCCGGGTGACTACTGGAAGTCAAACTACGATCATGTCAGGTTTCAATACAAATTTATATTTTTCACTCAATATAAATATAGATAATTGAATGAGTTTCGATTTGAAAGGTTTTTCGTTCCACGATTTGACCTGAGCAAAAAGTTGTGGCATTTCAAAGCTAGGATCCCCCAACATTACATGGCCAAGCCGGGTCGACTGTTCGAAGTTAGACTACAACCGTGTCAGGTTTCAAGTATAGACTTATATTTTTCACTTAGTATTAAATATAGATAATTGAACGAGTTTTATTTTGATAGGTTTTTCATTCCGCGATTCGACACGAGTAAAAAAGTTATGCCCTTTCAAAGTTGGTATCCCCCAACATCACACAAACAAAACGGGTCGGCTGCTGGAAGTCAGACTACGACCATGTCAGGTTTCAAGTAATGACTTATATTTTTCACTTAATATTAAATGTACATAATTGAATTAGTTTTAATTTGATAAGTTTTTCATTCCATGATTTGAAATGAATAAAAGGTATGGCCTTTCAAAGCTAAGATCCCCCAACTTCACACAGCGAAGCCAGGTCGGTTGCTGAAAGTCAGACTACGACCGTGTCAAGTTTCAAGAACAGACTTATATTTTTCACTTAATATTAAATGTAAAAAATTGAATGAGTTTTGATTTGATAAGTTTTTCGTTCCATGGTTTGACCCAAGTAAAATGTTAAGAACTTTCAAAGATAAGATCTCCAAACATCACATGGCCAAGCCGAGTCGGCGGTTGGAAGTTAGACTATGACCGTGTTAGGTTTTAAGTACAGACTTACATTTTTTACTTAATATTAAATGTGGATAATTGAATGAGTTTAATTTGATAGGTTTTTTATTCTGCGATTTGACACGAGTAAAAAGTTATGACCTTTCAAACCTAGGATCCCCCAACATCACACGACCATGCCGGGTCGGCTGTTGAAAGTCAGACTATGACCATGTCAGGTTTCTAGTACAAACTTATATTTTTAACTCAATATTAAATGTAGATAATTAAATTAGTTTTGATTTGATAGATTTTCGTTCCGCAGTAACTAGTTAAATTATCTACAATTATATTGAGTGAAAATATAAATCTATACTTGAAACCAGACACGGTCGTAGTTTGACTGCTAGTAGTCACTCGACTTGGCCATGTCATGTTGGGGAATCCTAGTTTTGAGAGGTCGTAACTTTTTACTCGAGTCAAACTGTGGAGCAAAAAATCTATCAAATCGAAACTCGTTCAATTATCTACATTTAACATTAAGTGAAAAATATAAGTCTGTACATGAAATCTGACATGATTATAGTTTGACTTCCAGCAGCCGACCTGGCTTGACCGTGTGATGCTTGGGGATCCTAGCTTTGAAAGGCCATAATTTTTTATTCGTGTCAAACCACAGAATGAAAAACCTATCAAATCAAAACTCATTCAATTATATGAATTTAATATTGAGTGAAAAATATAAGTTTGTACTTGAAACTTGACACGGTCGAGTCTGACTTCCAGTAGCCGCCCAGCTTGTCAGTGTCATGTTACGGGATCCTAGTTTTCAGAGGCCATAACTTTTTACTCGGGTCAAATTGCGGAATAAAAAATCTATCAAATCAAAACTTGTTCAATTATTTACATTTAATATTGAGTAAAAAATATATGTCTGTACATGAAACCTAACACGGTCGTAGTCTGACTTCCAGTAGCAGACTCGACCTGACCAAGTGATGTTGGGGGATCCTAGCTTTGAAAGTCCATAACTTTATCCTTGGGTCAAATCGCGGAATAAAAATCCTATCAAATCGAAACTCGTTCAATTATCTACATTTAATATTGAGTGAAAAATATTAGTCTGTACTTGAAATCTGACACGGACGTAGTCTAACTTCCAAAGGCCGAATCGGCTTGGCCATGTGATGTTGGGGGATCCTAGCTTTAAAAGGACATAACCTTTTACTCGGGTCAAACCGCTGAATAAAAAACCTATCAAATCAAAACACGTTCAATTATCTCCATTTAATATTGAGTGAAAAATATAAATCCGTACTTAAAATCTGACACGGTCGTAGTCTGACTTCCAGTAGCCGCCCGGCTTGTCCGTGTGATGTTGGGGGATCTTAGCTTTGAAAATCCATAACTTTTTTACTCGAGTCAAACTACGGAATGAAAAACTTATCAAATCGAAACTCATTCAAGCATATTCATTTAATGTTGAGTGAAAAATATAAGTCTGTACTTGAAACTTGACACGGTCGTAGTCTCACTTCTAGTAGTTGTTCGAGTTGGCCATGTCATGTTGCGGGATCCTAGTTTTGAGAGGCCATAACTTTTTACCGGGCCAAACTGCGGAATAAAAAACCTGTCAAATCGAAACTCGTTCAATTATTTATATTTAATATTGAGTGTAAAATATTTGTCTATACTTGAAACCTGACACGATCATAGTCTGACTTCCAGCAGCCGACCCGGCTTGGCCGTGTGATGTTGGGGGATCCTAGCTTTGAAAGGCCATAACTTTTTACTCGGGTGAAACCACAAAATGAAAAATCTATCAAATCAAAACTCATTTAATTATTTACATTTAATATTTAGTGAAAAATATAAGTTTATACTTGAAACCAGACACGGTCGTAGTCTAACTTTCATTAGCCGCTCTGCCTGGCCATGTGATATTGGTGATCCTAGTTTTGAAAGGTCATAACTTTTTACACGGGTCAAACTGCAGAACAAAAAATCTATCAAATCGAAACTCTTTCAATTATCTATATTTAATATTGAGTAAAAAATATAAGTCTATACTTGAAACCTAACACGGTTGTAGTCTGACTTCCAGCAGCAGACCCGACTTGACAGTGTGCTGTTGGGGGATTCTAGCTTTGAAAGACCATAACGTTTTACTCGATCAAACTACGGAATGAAAACCTATCAAATCAAAACTCATTCTTAATATTGAGTGAAAAATATAAGTTTGTACTTGAAACCTGACATGGTCATAGTTTGACTTCGAGCAGCCGACCCGACTTGGCCGTGTGATGTTTGGGGATCCTAGCTTTGAATAGCCATAACTTTTAACTCGTGTCAAACCGCGGAATGAAAAATCAATTAAATTGAAACTCATTCAAGTATTTGTATTTAATGTTGAGTGAAAAATATAAGTCTGTACTTGAAACCTAACACGATTATAGTCTGACTTCCAGCAGCAGAACCTTCTTGATAGTGTGATGTTGGGGGATCCTAGCTTTGAAAGACCATAACTTTTTACTCGATCAAACTGTGGAATGAAAAACCTATCAAATAGAAACTCATTCTTAATATTGAGTGAAAAATATAAGTATGTACTTGAAACCTGACATTGTCATAGTCTAACTTCGAGCAGCCGACCTGACTTGGCCGTGTGATGTTTGAGGATCCTAGCTTTGAATGGTTATAAATTTTAACTCGTGTCAAACTTCCGAATGAAAAACTAATCAAATCGAAACTCATTCAAGTATCTGTATTTAATGTTGAGTGAAAAATATAAGTTTGTACTTGAAACTTGACACGATCGTAGTTTGACTTCCAGTAGTTGTCCGGCTTGGCTGTGTCATGTTCCGGGGTCCTAGTATTGAGAGGCTATAACTTTTTACTTAGGTCAAACCGCGGAATGAAAAATTTATCAAATCAAAACTCGTTCAATTATCTACTTTTAATATTGAGTGAAAAATATAAGTCTGTACTTGAACCTAACATGGTCGTAGTCTGACTTCCAACAGCCGATTCGGCTTAGCCATGTGATGTCGGGGAATCCTTGCTTTGAAAGGAAATAACCTTTTACTCGGGTCAAACTGCGGAACGAAAAACCAATTAAATCAAAACTTGTTCAAATATATACATTTATTATTAAGTGAAAAATATAAGTCTATACTTGCAACCTACCACGGTCGAAGTTTGACTTCCAATGGCCACCCAGCTTGGATGTGTGATGTTGGGGTATCCTAGTTTTGAAAGGTCATAACTTTTTACTCGAGTCAAACCACGAAACGAAAAATCTATCAAATCAAAAATTATTATTAATATTGAGTGAAAAATATAAGTTTGTACTTTATACCTGACATGGTCATAGTTTGACTTCCAGCAGCCGACCAGACTTGGCCGAGTGATGTTTTGGGATCCTAGCTTTAAAAGGCCATAACTTTTTACTCAGGTCAAACCATGGAACGAAAAACCTATCAAATCAAAACTCAGTAGAGTATCTATATTTAATGTTGAGTGAAAATTATAAGTCTGTACTTGAAACTTGACACGGTCGTAGTCTAACTTCTAGTAGCTGCCCGACTTGGCCGTGTAATGTTACGGGATCTTAGTTTTGAGAGATCATAACTTTTTACTCAGGTCAAATCGAAGAACGAAAAATCAATCAAATCAAAACTCGTTCAATTATCTACATTTGATATTGAGTGAAAAATATAATTGAATGAGTTGACCAAAATGTAGTTGAATAAAAGGGATTTTGATTTTTTCCAAGTGAGTTGATGTGATCTGAGTTTCTCTAGTAACCAAAATATAGTTGAAAGATTACCTTAGAAACACAAGTACTAGTCCAGTTTTATGAATCATGACTAGTTTTAGATGTATCTACTAATAATGTCAAGCATAGTGTAAGGAGATTCTAAAATTAGGCTAATTCTCAAACTCATACAATGAAAACATTGTTCACTTCATGCTACTAATGATAGAAAAAGTATATCACTAAACATACTAGCACATATATCACAACACATGAAGAACTAGAACAAGCGTGCTAGTATTTTTGCAAAGAGAA
>JBBUKS010069720.1:0-28380 GCA_038050645.1 Hedychium gardnerianum
GATCTTAAAAGAATGCTAAACATAGAAAGATAATCATCATAAAGACTCCCACCTCTTTCGATAACGGACAAATGATTGTTTTCAACTAAACGGTTCAAACGTAGACGTTATCCTTCGTATAACCTGAAAGACATCATTAAATGACAAATTAAGAGATTAATTAATTATGAGAAACGTTGCGAGGAATATCAGAAAGGAATACGAAAGGTTTTCATGATCTCAACAATATAAAAGCGGGTCATCTTTACAAACGGAGGTACGCGCAGTAAGATTATGGCATCTACAAGCTTTAATTGTCTTTCATATATTTTCCACTTCAACTGACTTGAGCGTCGGAGACTGAACGCCAGAAACCCTCCTGGCTGTTTCTCTAATCTTCTTTTGCAAATCTTCCTAGTCTCAGGGAAAGCTGCAAAACCCCTTCTTCCTTGCTTCCTTCTCCGAGAGCTCTTCTATCGCCAAAAGATCCTCCACCCATCTAATCTCTACTCAAAGAAATCGGGGAGTCAAGCATCGACATTTTTGGGCGAGATCAATGGTATAAATTTTTGAAATGCAACACTACGATGATATTATTCTTTGAATATAATATCATAGTAGTTGATGAGAGAAATAAAATAAAATAAAAAATAGAAATGACAATGGGTCAAGTTTGAATCGAATTACATATCATACATCCTTATCCATATTTATTATATCCATCCTCATCCCTATTTATTCCCCAACGAATATTCAATTTTTATCTCTATCTTTATACTCATTAGAGAATCGAATATCTATCCATATATATATATAATGATTGAATATACTCTATATTAATATTTTTTTTTATTTCATCTATCATTCAACAACAACAAATTATAAAAAAAAATATTTTTATTCAAAAATAATAAAAATCAATTTACAATTTATATTAACTTATTTCTAATTCGATAATGAACTTTGATTGCCAACCAGCACCACTTTAATATCTTATAAATTTTAAAATCAATATGATTATAGTATTATTTTAAAAAATCATTATTACAGTGATATTGATTTTCAAATATCAATACGATAGTGATTATATTTCAAAGAATAATATTATAGTGATGTTAGTTGGTGATGAAATGGGAGAAAAAAATAATTAGTGGTTTTTGAATTTTATTTAGGATTTGAGATTTTTTTTTTAATATATATATATATATATAATATTAGTTTTTTACTTCAATATATTCAGAGCAAAAACATATAAACTTTCTAAAACATTTTATTATAAATATCCTCCAATAATTATCAAATTTAATATATGTGTCTAAATATTAATTTAATTTTGGTTAATTTTTTATATATTAAATTATGGATTTTAAATACATAATAAAAATTAATTAATTATATATATTAATAAAAGATTTATCCCTTTGGATAGTTCTAATTTTATATGTAAAAAAAAGAACATTTATTTTTAATTCCTTTTTCTCTTTATAATGAAACAGTATTTATGAAATTATTGTTTTGGAGTAGTCCTCCGTCGTAATTAATCCCTTCCGGTTGCCGGCTAGCGGAAGGAACGGGAGTCTCCTCCGCCGGCACCCTTTTCCTCCTTTTAGTCGACTGACCAAGCGAAGCAGGCGCCGCAGCCCTCTTCCTCGGCGAATGATCAGCGTCGTCGTCGACGGCTTCGTCGTCCTGCAGGTGAGCGCAGTCGATGAGGTGGGGAAAGTTGAGGAGGGCGCGGGAGCCGCGGATGCGGAAGGCGGCGCGGTCGTAGGCCTGTGCCGCCTCCTCGGCGGTATGGAAGGTGCCCAGCCAGACGCGGGCGCCAGCGCGGGCGGGGTCTCTGATCTCCGCCGCGTACTTTCCCCACGGTCGCCGCCGCACCCCCCGGAAGTTCATCCCCCTCGGCCGCCGCACCACCTGTTGCCGCGCTGGCATTGGCAATGGCGGTGCAACTACTAGCGCGGTGGTGATTTGGTCGCCGTCGTGGTCGTCGTCGTCGTCGAGGAGGTAGCTACGAATTGTGTCGAGGAAAGTGAGGTGGTGGTGGTGGTGGTGGATGGTCGAATCCAATAGCATGTCGGTTTCCATCGATGGCATGGATCTAGTTTAAGAGAAGTTAACGAATTTAGTACGTTGCATTGGTGGGGATGAGGACGCAATCTAAAGTATATATAATGGATTAAAATTACCAGAATGTGCATGCATCTAATTAAAAATATAATATCGAGTCGGCTTCAGGTGCATCGAAGCTTCCCAATGGATGACGCCGATGCGTGGTTGGCCAAGCCGCCACGCACATGATTTGCACGTGTGGATAATTTGCTTCGAAAGGTTTATATATATATAATAATAACTTATATATTTTATCCTAAACAATCATATGTACTTGTTGAAATGATATAATTTTAATCATTGATCATATCATACATATTTTGATCAATGATGTGCAGGTGATCATCTCAATAGGTAATTATGATTGTGCAGAATAAAATATATAAACTAATAAAACTCTCTATATATATATAATTCATTTATGCATTTACCTAAATATCTAAACCGTGGATGACCATTACAATGTTTATGAAAAATTAACTTAGGATATATGTTATTCTTAATTCATGAAGGAGAGTATGAGCTACCATGAAACTAAGAATCATGGCATTTTTCTATCAGGATGATAAGGTGTTCAAACCGATTAATCTGATGTGATTAATTATGTCTCAAGGAAATTTGTAATCGATCATCCTGATAAATTTGGAAAGCTAACGCGTCTCCATTAGTTGTAATTTAAGAGGTGAGTGGGACCACGTAAAAGATTGGTGGAGGGCAGTTGATCTCACGTGCTTTCCTAAAAAAGGACACATCTACGAAGCTTCACTAGCCCACCTTGTCCATTCCAACAATCCAATCATTCCAATTCCAAAGTCAAATCATTTCATCAAAAATAGGCTGCACAATTACTAAAAATTTGGTTTTATTCTTTGTTAACTGATTAGAAATTATTTCATCAATGCATCAATTCAAAAATATTAATTTTTAATAATATGATAGTCTACGAAGAAAGATTCTCTAGCTCAAGAAATTTGATCTTCATGAAAGGCGGCTCCAATTGCGATATATAATAATAATAAAAAAAAACTATACTTGTTTTTTATTTAATTGATATTCTTATCAAAACACCCCACTGTTAATTTTGTTTCAAATACTGATTCTGAACTTTGCTAACAGCAGTAACTCTCTCGCTTCAGTGCTTCTGCAAAATAAAAATAAAAATAAAAATAAAAATAAAAATTAATCAAGTCGGATGTTTAGTGCATATGCAACTCGATGAAAGTTTGTGTTCGTACAGTCCGACTAATCAATAACAATACGGCAAAAAATTTCAACTCATAAATTTGATCTGAGAATCTGAAACTTTCTCAGCAGAAAGAGTGAAGCTTGAATTGTGCATCAGCAAAGATAAATACATGAGAAAGAGAACAGAAGCAGGAGACGACTGCTCCTAATTAAACACACTGTTTTAACATCTAGACAACTTTTGATGGATATACAAGAAGATATTATGACCTATGTATCAAACACTTCACACATCATCAAACAAAGAGGCATAAAAAAACTATAGACGTGGACTTCACTCTCATTGATCGAGCAAATTTCTCACTGGATTTTGTTAGCACTCGAGAAAATCAAAGACATAATAAATATACTCTTTTAAGATACTTCCTACACCTGTTCAGTTTTCCAGGCATGCAGTATCAAAGAAAAACCAAGGGTTTGCAGGTGAGATTGCTTCAGAAGTTGTGATGTTGCAGACCAAGGTAAGAACTTTTCGGCAGAGAGGCATGTCTGGAACATGAAGACTGCATTGGCGTTGGGGGGGCCGAAAAGCCAACTGTGAACGTCCCAGAACACCTCGACGGGGAGGCCGTCGACTAGGATAGTCTGATTACCGCGGAATTTCCACGCTAGTCGCTTGATCTGCATTACCCTTTTATTGTCGATGCATATCTCGAGGCACGGATCCTTGACGCCGACGGTGTCGCACTCTATTGAAACATCGTGAAAATCGCCGTTGTTGCAGAATTGAGCCTTGGTCGAATATGAATTCCTGCCGTAGATGTGCTCTCTCTTGGCTATGAATGCTGCGCGTGACGGGGCAGGGACGGCGTTTGCCTTCTGACGGGCTTCGTGGGTCAGATCGCCGAGCAGGAGGACGAGCTCATGGTCGACGACGACGGCGACGTAGTAACAGTCTAGTGGCTCAGGCCCCGGTCCGAATTTGGCCGCGGAGAGATCCCAGAACAGGTTGATCTTGCCTACCTCCACGTTCAAGCTCTTGAAGCCCTTTCTCTTGGAGAAAAGCCAGGGCTTGATCTCTAACTTGCAGGGCGATTCGCCGGCTAACTCAACGATTTCGATGCTGAGGCTTTGGCCCATCAGGTTCTTGCTCCATGTGACCGTGATCAGGGACGGACGGCCGAAGAGCTGCGCTTGGTAAAGACAAGTTACGAGGTTCTGGGCGGACTTGCCTTTGCCCCCTGACGACGACGAAGAGTCGGAGACCTGGACTCCGCTTTCGCCGAAGCAGGAAGGAAAATCCCTCATCCTGATGCCTCCGACCATCGAGCTTCTTGTTTCGCAGTCACAGTCTCTTCATCTGATCAAGAACTCAACGACTCAGCACAAACACTTCCCGAGGCTTGTCCTTGTCATAAGATCATGTCGAAAGACCGCTAGTATTACATCAAAACACTCTCAATTGACAACCTCATGATTCTAAAATGAAGAAATAACCAAATTAAATCTCAGTTTCAGAAATAGTTTCGAGAAAGAAAGAAAGAAAAAAAAAAAGAAAGACTAGAAGTGGGAAGATCATGATTCCACAAACACACTCAATGAACACGCAAAAGAAGTTAAAATCATTTATCAAACTCCTTGCTTTGTCCTCCCTCCTCCCTCAATAATGAAACCCTTCCCCCACCGCAAAAGTTGACGGATACAGAACAGCCAGAGACTTCTCTGGCCCAAACGATGAAGATTGAAGAGAAAACAAATTATTACTTACGATTGACTAAAGATGCTTTGAGATGAAGAAACAACAAGAAGGAGAAGAGTTGGGAGCAGCTTACCTCAGACCATGGCCTGCTTTCTGTGAGTGCAGTGGTTCAAGGACAGAACAGAGGAGTTGCTTCCTTCCGGAGGCAAAAGCCAAAAACCAAAGCCAAAAGGGAGAAGCAACTGAAGCAAGGTTGGATTGTGGAATGTGAGAAATGAATAAAAAAAAGAGAAGGAAAAAAGGTAAAGGTGAGACTGTCAAAGGCAAAGGATACAAAGAGACAATCGTCACTATAGCAGCAAACGCCTCCTCTCCCATCTCGTGCATGTGTAGTTATTACTCGCAGCAAATTGCAAGCTTTCCATTCCCCACTTGCTCCTGTTTCCCTCTCTCTCGCCTCTGGGAAACACTTTCACAGCCAGTGTTTTCACTTTCAGAAGGAACCGAGAAGAGGGAGGAGGGGCCTTCTTTGCGAGTGAGAGCAACAGAAGACACATGAACGCATGAGCAGATCCCAACAAAAGCTTTATTACCGTAGAATATAAACCGGCATCATGCCATTGCCTGTAACTTAACGACAATCAATGAAGCCCAAACGTTTGCTTTAATTGATCTTTTATGTTTCCTTTTCTTTTTTTAATTAAAAAAATAAAGGAGGTGATGATGCATGAACATGAAGTTGAAGTTATGAATGTGTGTTGTTTATCAGAGAAGATAAAGAAATGCAAAAGGAAGATATTGATGCAAACCTTATTGGAAATTGGAAATGTAAACAAAGAAAATTATATATAGTTTTGGAAAGAAAAATGAGTATTTTTTATATGACTTTTTGTCCTCCATTCATTTTTTCCCTAAGAACTGTTCTTTAGTTTCTTGCCAAGTAAACGAAGGATTTCAAAACTACAGATAAGCAAGCCTCGTAGGCCCACAATAAGAAAGGAGATGGAGATCATCCTCATCTCTGGATAGCTATAACTCACCTACGACCTACTCATACCTACTTGTATTTATTTACACTAGAATTGGTCCATTTATGTGTCAATCTATTTTTCATTTTTATCATATAAAAAAATGTCTTATCAAAATGAAGGTAGAAAGTGATCCCTATTAATTTATTCTCAATCTAAATATATTAATTATATATATGTATAGTGCTCAATTCATAATTCTAGGTGCACTGATTGCTTAAAAAAAAAAAATCGAGTTCTGAATCATTCAACATTTTGAACAATGAGATATTATTATTACGGTGTTACATCTATCTAGACGTCCATGACAACCATACAAATAAACATCATTTTTGGGGTTTAAGCATATTAGCATTATTTTATGTATCTTTATATAACTTTATCTACAAATAAAGTTCAATTATTTGTTTCATTTGGTCCCAACCTCTACATGGGAGATGATGGCTGTCAAATAAACATTTGCCATCCCTATGATATTATTTATTATTTTTATTTTTATTTTAAATAATTGTGTTAGCATCGCAAGGTCATGATCGAGTGGGTCAATTCATTAATAAATTTGAGGCAATAGTCATGAATTGGTCTCTTGATATATAAATTTAACATAAAATAAGTGGATAACAGTACCATTTGATTTGCACTGATAAAATTAATTAGTTATCTTATTTGTATTAATTTAATAATCTAATTAAATCATATGACACCATAGAATCATTCAATTATTGTCAGCTTCATTTAATCAATTAAGTTGAACCATATATTGACCATTTGAGTTGATTGTCCGATTTGTTCGTTTGGGTTCACTTAGTTAATTTGGATTGATAGAGCCAACTAATTTTTTACTTTAATTCGGTGTGGCGAAGTGAACAAAGTAAATCGATCCATTTGAATTTTATTAGTTGGATAGAATCAACTCAATTATTGAATTGAATTGATTGAGTCAATTGAGGAATAGCAATGCGATAAATCATTGTTCATCGTATCATTGTCTCCTAATCCATGATGTGAGACCATCGAGATTAATGACAACTAAGTCTATCAATCTTGTCTTCTAATTAATAATTGTCTTAAAGTTCGTGTCCAATAGGCTTAAGGTTATCAGCTAATTACAGCTAATCAACTTGTCAATTTCATAATATGAAATTTAAATTAATAAATTTATACAGTTTATATATATATATATATATACTCCAATCGTTTAATTCACCTTTAATCATGAATCTTGTTAATTTTGATATTTTGATCAAACTGAAACTTTAGGCGAAACTGAAGTGTCCCCTTAATTTGTTTTATGTTTTTCTATTTCCCAAAATTATTATAATTCGATTTATATTCATATTTTTATGAAGCTCAAACCATCTCTTCTGTAAAATTTTATTATTTTCAGTGACTATCTTTTCAATAAAAATAAAATCTTTGTAAATTAAATCAGTAGATTAAATTTGAGCAATCTCGATTTTTGCAGTGGTTAATGGAAGCAAAACAGGCATGATGATTCCACTCCGCCACCGCTATGAACTTAAACTTTCCACTTAAGATGACAGAGTATTTATATTATCATTTAAATATTCATGAATCGATTTCTAATTATAATATATTTATATTTTTTTTTTCCAACTAAGACACGTAATCAAAAATTATTAAACATTTGAATCACTTATTACGAACATTTACTGATTTATTCTAACTATCGATAAAAAAATTTCAACAAATCAAACCCTTGCTTCTAAATTCATCTATTACTTTATTCATCATTTTTTTTAAACCTTTCACTTCACGTTACATGACTCCACTTCCACTTCACTCAAATCAGATCGAACCTTTTGTTTTTTCCTTCTTATAATTATTATTATTACATGCACCTCTGCAACGAGTCGAGGAAGAGGAGGCCAAGAGTGAGAGAGTGTCTCTTTCTTTCCCCTGCTAAATGGAGAAGGTGATGGTAATGGTGGCGGTGGCGGTGGCAGCATTGGCCGCCGGCGTTGGGCGGTCGGAGGCGGCGGTTTACAAGGTGGGTGATGCGGTGGGATGGACCATCTTGGGGAGTCCAAACTACACAGCATGGACCGTATCGAAGGACATCCATTTGGGAGACACCATAAGCAAGTCATCCTAATCCTTGTCGTCGTCGTCTTCTTCTTCTCCTTCTTCTTTCATTATTTCTGCATTTTGAAGGCGATTGAAAATCTGTGGTTCTCGTTGTGTATAACGTTGTGTTGCATGCAGTGTTCGTGTACAACAAGAACTTCCACAACGTAGTGGAGGTGAGCAAGGAGGACTACAAAGCGTGCAACGCGGCGTCGCCTATTGCCACCTACACCACCGGCAACGACTCCGTCACCCTCAAGCGCCGCGGCCACCACTTCTTCATCTGCGGCGTCCCCGGCCACTGCGCCGCCGGCCAGAAGGTGGACATCAGGATCGCCAAGCTGCACGTGCCATCCGCCGCCGCCCCCGCTGAGTCGACCGCGATGTCCCCTGTTCCAGCCGCTGCCGACGCCGGAGGCTCAGTCTCAGGACCTGCCCCGGCGCCAGGCCCTCGACCCAGCGCTGCCAGCAAGGGACGTGATCTCTCGCCGGAGGTGCTGCTTTGCCTCTCTGCTATATCCGCGGGATTGATTCTGATGTAGTCATGAAAGAAAGCGATCGATCGATTCGAACAGAGGCGTGTTTTTAAACTTGATATTGTTGTTTCTTAAATTGAAATTGGATAATTATTTAAAAAGTAAACGTTTTGAATTTTATTAGGATTTGTTTTTTTTTTTTTTGGATTTGGCACCATTAAAAATCATGTCCACAACAACAAGAAGAAAAAATCATTGGGAAGAAAAAGGAAGAACCAAACAAGCCATTAGTTTGGACCCCCTTATTTAACATCCGTATCTTTTCCATGAAAATAAACACAATGGAAATGATAATTCCAGCTACTACACATTCTAAGACAGCTCAAATAACAAGTTTTTTTTGTTAAAAAAAAAAGAAAAGGAAAACAGTGTCCAAACAAACAAAAAAGAAATAAGAGTCAAACCTATTCACATCGTCAACAAATTAAAAAAAAAAAAGAATTGGTAGCAGAAGGAAGGAATGGAGTCGATGCACTAAAAAAATGTATCAGTTCATTAAGCAACTGACGGTGGTAGTGAGATGCATTATCCAACCCTATTAGAAGCACCTGAAGCCATGGCAAATCGATATGAGGATTAGGAGCATCAGGAGAATAACGATGCCAAAAACAGCCAGCTTTATCTTCATATTCTCTACCCACATTTTTCTCCTCATCTTCGTTCCCTGTTGTCTGAAATCTTGTGCCTGACATCCCCAACATATAAAATATCGAAATCAGCAAAAAGGCAAAAGTAAAACGAGAAGATTTACTGAAAGAACAGCACTGTCGAGGTAACCTTGCAATTGCCTCCACAGATATGTCAAACCATATTTCCATTACATACCTGAGAGCGAAGATTGTCAGTTTTATCGACAAGCAACTCAATTTTCTCCCCACGTTCAAGAACCTAAAATCAGCAGAATTATATATAAAAAACAACAACAAAACATGGACAACATTATTTTGGAATATAGCTGTTCAAATTCATGTAGGATTTGTATGAACAATTAAAAGGAAATAAAGAAAAAAACACCTTCTCAATATTCTCCATCATCACTCCTTTTACTTCAGAAACCTGAGCTTTGACTTTCGCGATCTTGTTTATCTCCTCAGGGTGATCAACACAGTATCGCATATGCTCTTTTAGCTTGGACCTAACATTGTTGGCAAAAAAAAACAAAAAATCCATAATTGACTACCTTAACAAATAACAACAAAAAGTTCAGAGAAGAAAAACTGTACTTATATTGTCCGTTAAGGCTATTAGCTGCGGCATTTGCAGCTTTTGCTGCATATTTTTTACCGAAGTCCTCCTTAACCCTCTCGAGAAAGGCAATGGGAGTTTGCCTGCCTGCCGACTCATTGGCGACAACGCAATATGCTGCAGTAATGATGTCTGACATCAGATCCACTAGTGAAACCATTCTTCGAATATTACAGCTTATAGACACTTGCAAACTATGTATAAATAGAAATCTTCAAGCTTTGTCGACTAAACACAGCAATTATCATGCCAAGACTGATTAAGTTTCAGCATGACTAGTTTGTCAAAGAATGGATTGTTATATGACCAAATAAGTCCAAAGTACCTGCCAGTCCATTCAAACATAGGGAATAATTGCAGGAAATTGCTCTGTTAGTTAGAGCAAAACACCATGCCCACGATATTCCACAAAGGTTTTCTTAGGAAGGGAAGATCTTGAACATAAGGATAACTTATTAACGGAATATATACACGTTGAACCTGCTGGAAAATTTGAATAGAAATGTAATTTATGGGTTTTAGTCTCGTAACGAAAGAGCGGCTTTACAATTAATTCAGAACAAAAGAGGGTGAGAATTCAGAAATCCAGATTGCACCAACCCAAGAGTTCTTGTGTGAACTATTTTGCTCATATTAGACCGATTGGGACACGAAGTATCCGCGTGGATCAACTGGGAATTATCACTTGAAAGATGCTCAAACACACATGGCATTGCCATATGCATGCATGACTTGTAGAGCAAGCCAAGCTGGGCTTGCTTTGGACCATGCTACATGGATGATTTGGCTTGATGGGCAAGCAAACCAAGCCACGTAGGTGGCTTGATGAGCAAGCAACCATTACTTGCTCAACACATCTTCTCTCTTTATAAGGAGTATATGGAGCAAGAGAAAAAAAATATTATCTAAGTGAGCAATCCAAGTCAAATCCCCACTCTCTTTTCTTCTTTTGTTGTCGTTCACTTTTTCGATCAGCAGAACGTGATAATTTTCAGGTATAGTTCAGATCGTCATGACAACAAGTGTTCAATTGTGCTCGTGATTTTATCATGAAAAATAGACGTCCACCTAAATCCTCTGAGCACCGCTGGAGGGGACGAATCTGCTTTAAGGAAACTGCACTCTGCAGGACTCGATATCCACTCGGCGTCATTCGACGTCACTCGGTGACACTTGACGTCACTCGGCAACATCTCGGCGACGCTCAGCCGACTTGGTGTCCGCTCGGGAAATATCACCGATGTTGCTTTCGTTCGGGTCAGAGAAGTCACTTGGCTCATCGCTGACTCTCGACAAACACAGGAGGTGACTCGAAGAAAACATCTTCGTTAGAGTGCAGCTTGACTTGCTCGGACAAACTTGCTGCTCGGCTTACGACAGCCGATAGCTTGAGATTATCTGCTCAAGCCGCTAGACAAGTAAGTCAAACTCGACAGATCTTGAATTGAAAAGATTCCCCCAACGACCCCAACAAAACTTAAAACAAATTCATGTTTTGGTTTAATTCCAGCAACCTTTAGTACAAACTTGGTATTATGGAGTTTGTGGGTAACAAACTTAGAGCGACAATCCGATTTGCTTTAGGTTCGTGGAATAAACTGAAAATTGATTCAATTTATTAAGATGTCGGCAAAAAATATTGAGATGGAATAAGCTCAACATGCCCTGATTGGGAATGTCCCAATCCATCACGGGGGAAAGACCAAAGAAGTTCACGGGCTTGAATTTCAAGCGGTGGCAGTAGAAAATGTTCTTCTACTTGTCCATGCTAAATCTGACACGTATTTTGATTGAGGAACCTCCCAAGTATGCTGAGGGTGTAAGTGATCTGAAAATCATCACTGTAGTCGACAAATGGAATGACTCTAAATTCCTATGTCGAAACTACATCATCAACAGTCTTGCCGATTTGCTGTATGTTGTGTACTGTGAGAAGAAAACGACAAATGAACTATGAGAGTCCTTGGATAAGAAATACAAATCGGAGGATGTTAGGGCCAAAAAGTTCATTGTTGGCCGTTTCCTAGACTACAAGATGGTTGACTCCAAGTCAGTGATCAGTCAAGTCCAGAAACTTCAAGTAATCTTGCAAGAGATTCACTCAGAGGGCATGATGCTGAGTGAAACCTTCTAAGTGACAATTATTATTGAGAAGTTGCCTTCTGGCTGGAAGGACTTCAAAAATTACTTGAAGCATAAGTGGAAGGAGATGACTCTGGAGGAACTTGTTGTCAGACTTCGTATCGAAGAGGACAACAAGAGTTCGCAGAGAAAATTATTCTCTCAGACTACTATGAAAGCCAATGTGATCGAGCACAGTCAACGCTCGAAATGGAAGAATCCCAAGCCTTCCAAGATGACACCCAGAGGAGGCAGCTTAAAGAAAAAAATTCTCTGGAAAGTGTTACATTTGTGACTGAGTGGGTCACAGAGCTTCGAAATGCAAAAAGTCGAAGAAGAAACAGGAGGCCAACCTGAATGAGGAACCAGAGATGGACCTCTGTGCCGTGGTCTCTGAAGTGAACATGATAGGTTCCAATTCGCGACAATAGTGGATTGATACTGGTACCACTAGACATGTTAACTATAACATGAAGTCGTTTCACAACTTTGAGGAAGTCAAAGATAGAGACAAGTTGTTTATGGGGAATTCAGCAACCTCGGATATAAAAGGCTAAGGTAACATGGTGCTGGAGATGACCTCAGGAAAGGAGTTCACTTTGAACAATGTGTTGTATGTTCCGGAAATTTGAAAGAATCTTGTATCCGAATCGCTTTTGAGCAAGCACGATTTTCGCATTGTATTTGAAGCGGATAGAGTGGTGCTAACCAAAAATGAAATATTTGTAGGAAGAGGCTATGTACAAGATGGGTTATTTAAGCTCAATATAATGATCATTCGACCGAATATGAATAAAGCCGAACACTCTTCTACTTATATACTATAGTCTTCATGTTTGTGGCATGATAGACTAGGACATGTGAACTACGACATATTACGTCAATTAATTAACATGCAAAGCATACTGACATTTCACTTTAACTCGAAACACAAGTGTGAAACTTGTGTAGAAGCAAAAATGACTCGGTCATCTTTTCAACATGTTGTTGAATGAAGTATTGAACCACTCGGTCTAATTCACACCGACGTGTGCGACTTGAAAGGAATGCCGACACGCGTTGGAATAAGTACTTCATCACTTTTATAGATGATAACACAAAATATAGTTTTATTCATCTTCTAAAAAGTAAGGATGAAGCTATAGAGAAATTTGCTCTCTATAAGAATGAGGCTGAAAACCAATTAAAGAGGAAAATTAAAGTGGTTCAAAACGATCGAGGCGGTGAATATGTATCATCGTTCGCTGAGTTGTGTGTTGAGCATGGAATCAGACACAAAATAATAGCTCCCTATTCACCTCAGCAAAATGGAGTTGTTGAGCGTAAGAATCGTACTCAGAAATTGATAATGAATGTTCTTCTATTAAGTTTTGATTTACCAGAACAAATGTGGGGGGAAGCTGTCCTCACAGCAAATTACCTTTTAAATAAGGTACCCCGCAAGAAAATAAAAAAGTGTCCTTATGAGTTGTTGGCTGGAAGACAACCATCCTACACATACTTGCGAATGTGAAAGTGTCTTGCCAAAATATTGGTGCCTGATCCGAAAAGAATCAAGATAAGACCAAAGACTGTTGATGACATATTTATTAGCTATGTACATAACAGCAGTGCATATCGATTTTTGATGTATAAGTCAATAATACCGGATATATACAAAAACTCAATTTTTGAATTAAGAAATACTTCGTTCTTCGAGCATATGTTGCTGTATAAGACCCAATAGAAAGCGAGTTCCTCAAACCGAGCATTGAAACCAATAGCTGAAGAAGAAGATGATGAACCAGTGGAGGTTGTATTTAGACGGGGTAAAAGAGCTCGGGTTGAAAAATCTTTCGGGAAGGATTTTATCACTTGCCTGTTGGAAAGTGATCCCAAAAACTATTTAGAAGTAGTAACTTGTTCTGATGGACCTCACTGGAAAGATGCAATTGCAGCTGAGATAAATTTTATCTTGCAGCATCACACTTGGGAGCTGGTGGATCTTCTCCCGGGAAATAAATCACTAGGCTGCAAGTCAATTTTTAAGAAGAAGCTGAAAGCAGATGACACGATTGATAAGTACAAGGCTAGATTGGTCTTCAAAGCTTATCGACAACGCGAAGACCTTGATTACTTTGATATGTATTCTCCAGTATCGAGAATAACTTCTATTAGAATCCTGTTGGCAATTGTCGTTCTAAGAAAGTTGGACATACATCAGATGAATGTAAATACAACTTTTTGTAAACGGAGATTTAGAAGAGAAGATCTACATGGAGCAACCTAAAGGATTTTCTATGAGAGGGCAGAAAAATAAGGTTTGTAAATTAGTCAAGTCTCTATACGACTTAAAACAAGCTCTGAAGCAGTGACATGCAAAGTTTGATGATGCCATGAAGAAATGTGGATTCATAATTAATACATGTAACAAATGTGTCTATATGAAAGATACAAAGCATGACTATATCATCTTGTACTTTATGTAGATAACATACTTATTATTGGGAGTAATGATAAGATAATCAAATTCACAAAAGCTATGTTAAATTCAAGATTTGACAAGCAAGACATGAGCCTAGCTGATGTGATTCTAGGAATGCAAATTCATAGAACATCAGAAGGACTTGTTATGAGTTAGTCCCGTTACTTGGACATGATTCTTGAGAGATTCAACAAAGCTGATATCGCGTTGACACGAATGTCGATAGATATGAGTCTACATCTATCAAAGAATCACAAAGCAAGTATCTCTCAAATAGAATACTCACGAATGATTGAAAGTCTGATGTACCTGATGAGTTATACACGACCAAACTTAGCCTACGCAGTTAATAAACTGAGTAGGTACACGAGTAATCCCAGTGTTGAGCACTGGAAAGGGATAACTTGAGTACTGCTGTATTTACGATATACTCGTAGTTATGACCTGCACTATACCAAATATCCTGCTGTGATCAAAGGATACAACGATGTCAACTGGATATCTGATATAAATGATTTTAAGTTCACAAGTGGATATATCTTCACTATGGGGTGTGTAATTATTTCCTGAAAATCTTCTAAGCAAATCATAATAATCAGATCCACGATGGAATTTGAGTTTATAACTCTTGACAAATGTGGTGAAGAGGCTGAATGGTTACGATAATTCTTAAAAGATATTATAAGATGGTCAAAACTTGTGCCGACAATATGCGTACATTATGATAGTCAATCAGCAATTGACCGGGCACAGAACCATTTGTATAATGGAAAGTCTAGACATATACGTCTTAGACATAATACCATTGGACAACTAATCTCAATGGGAGTTATCACTATTGACTATATACAGTCAAAGGATAACTTAGCAGATTCGTTAACCAAATGATTGAACGAAGAGTTAGTTGCAAGCTCCTCTCAGAGAATGAGCTTGATGCCGTTGTCAGCGATCAGTGTAGAGGATACCCAACCTATGCTGACTGGAGATCCCAAAAACTAGGTTCAAAGGGACAACCAATTTGTACTGACTAGACACACTGCGGGGGATAACCCAATGAAACAATGATCGGACCAGGGTACGTCGATGGACTTTTAATGATTAAAAAGAGTATATGGTTACTCTCAAGGGATCATCTATGTGAGAAAGAAGTGAGGCCGCTTCGAAAATAATTAGAGGCACAATTCTTAACGTTTCTCATAGAACTAGGCGTGTGTCATAGCCAAGAACGACCACACTCATGAGACTTCAACTATATCAGGGAGATTCCTGGGTGAGATCTATTAATGCTTACACTAACGACCGAACAATTCAAAGACATCACGTCTACTAATTAGTCAATGAGCAAATAAATTTTACAAGGGAAGGTTCAAAGGGTTACACCTACCTATCCTATATTCGACTTAACTGTCTAAGGCTATCACAAATCCTTGTTTCCATTCATATGGGGGATTGTTGAAAATTTTAAATGAAAATACGACTTGTGAATTTTAGTCCCACAGCGAAAGAGCAACTTTACGGCTGATTCGGAGCAAAAGAGGGTGAGAATCCAGGGTTCGAATTATACCAACCCAAGAGTTCTTGTGTGAATTATATTGCTCATATTAGATCGGTCGGGACACGATGTGTCCGCGTGGATCAACTGAGAATTATCACTTGTCTCTTTCATATGTTCAAACACATGTGACATTGCCACGTGCATGTGTGGCTTTAAGAGCAAGCCAAGCTTGGCTTGCTTTGGATCATGCCACATGGATGACTTGGCTTGATGGGCAAGCAAACCAAGCCATGTAGGTGGCTTGATGAGCAACCAACCATTCCTTGCTCAACACATCTCCTCTCCTTTATAAGGAGGAGTATACGGAGCAAGAGAAAAAAATGTTATCTGAGTAAGCAATCCAAGTTAAATCCTCTGTCTCTTCTTCTTTTGCTGCCATTCACTTTTTTGATCGGTAGAATGTGACAACTTCAGTATAATTTAGATCGTCATAATAATAAGTGCTCAATTGTGCTCGTGATTTTACTATTTTATCCTGAAAAATAGATATTCATCTAAATCTTCTGAGCATCGTAGGAGGGAATGAATATGTTTTAAGGAGACTGTACTCTGCAGGACTCGACATCCACTCACTGTCATTCGCTATTACTCGGCGACACTCGACGCAGCAATATCTCGACGACGCTCGACTGATTTGGTGTCCGCTTAAAAAATATCACTGATGCTGCTTCCATTCGGGTCGAGGAAGCCCCTTGGCTCCTCGCCAACTCTCGACAGATACTGCAGGCGACCCGGAAAAAATATTTTCATTCGGGCATAGCTTGACTCGTTCAGATAAACTGACCGCTCGATTTACGACAGTTAACAACTTAAGATTATCTACTTAAATCACTTGATAAATAAGTCAGATTTAATAGATCTCAAATCAAAAAAATTCTCCTAATGATCTCTAACGGAATCATAAGAAAAGGTTTGAAATGCACAATTGATTCCTCAAAGATGTATCTGACCTCTAATATTGATTCAGGATTTCAAGATAAACTTCACTATTACTGTTATTTGTCTAGATCATCTATCCCATTATCTCACTGTTTGCAAGTTTGAAATGCCCAACACCAATGCTATGCGCTAGTTTGTGAAATAGATAGTGGTTATTCTTTTCCTTCAGTTTTTGTAAATTGATGCGGTCAGGGATCTTAGACAATACTGATAAATAATAGATATGTTGTTGCTTCCCATAAAATGGAGTTATTTCTTCTCTAATCTAAGCATTCTAACGACAAAACAATCTCCAAAAACAATTGCATGCAGTATCACGTTGCATCCGTATCCTCGACATCGTAAAGCGCCGGTACACACGGTGAGAAAAAAACAATCAATATGATCGGTCAGTTAGTCTAACTAATAATTAATATATGAGAAAAAATAAAAATTTAATTTTTAAATTTTATGATGATAATATTTTATATATTAATAATCAGTTCATTTCATTAGAATAAAAAAAAAATGAAGAATGAGAGTCGATATCAAATGATGAGCGACATTTCATACCATACAATTGAAGGTCATCCAGGTTCCAAACCCATGTCTTTAATTACGGAAATCGATTAAAGAAGTGACACGATCCGAGACGTCAAGATAAAACCACAATGCATCCAAATGCAATCCAACGCCTGACCAAGGAACTCATCGAAGAACAACTAAAACAGGGATAGGGACTCACTGAAACCGTTCTCCACGAGGTAATTGAAGGTGTGGCCGTCGCAGTTGTAGTTGAACCTGTTGTTGGAGGAAGGGAGCTTCTGGAGGCATTGGGCTGCGACGGTGGTGAAGTTTCCGGGGAAGGCGGTGTACTCGGCCAAAATGACGGTCCCTCGAGCAACGAAGCTGTAGATCAGCGTTTGCTGCCCCATCTTCCCTGTCGGGGAAGAGGTAATTCTAACCCAAGTGGCGCGGAAGGTCCAAGGGAGGAAGGAGGAGGATGCGCAATGGCGAATGGTCCAAGTCTGTGGAAACTGGAGAGAGAAGAAGAGGCGGTTTTTCCGCTTCGTTTTTGTTCTCCACCTGCCACACTGCTCTAATTCTGGGGATCGTTTATTGAATTTTGATCTCAAAATTATTTTTGACCCTCGTATATCATATTTATCCTCAATTACGATTATGATTATATATTTATATATTTTTTAACAATCTAAACTAAATTGTAATGGTCAAATTTTATCCTTATAAATATATAAGTTGGCAACATCCAGAAGAAAGCACGCAAAGCGGTGGGATGTTCAAGAAAACTCAGATTGCTTCAGAGATGATCAAATCCATGAAACTGCGTCGGACAATCGCCTAAATTTCCAAATGATCGCAGCGTTATAGACAACCTTCCCTCACTCACTCAGCATGATCTTCTCCTAAATCAAACACCAGAGCAGCACAAGCAGCATCACCACCAGTCTCCCCAGCAGTCCCCCAGTTCGGCATGCAGGTGAAGACTGGCCGGGAGTTGAACTCCCTGCGGCGGTTGTGTCCTCCGATGGGCAAGTATAGTTGCAGTGGCTCGGGGGAACGATTCTGTACACACCATTGCTGCTTAACAGGAAGACGTCCTTTCTGTTGTCTTCCCCAAACGAGTATACGTAGCCTAAGCTAGGAAGAGCACTTCCGGCGACGGCATCGCACGGTAATGGAGAGTTGCTGGTGCAGCCGAAAGGAATCAAAGTGGTGGTGTAGTTTCCACTGTTCTCAGGGTCCTCTGTGGCTGCCCAAATAGCTCCGCCATAAAGATCCGCGTACAAGTACCTGTTTTGCAGAACAACAGTTCTAGCCATAAAGAAATTGTTGTTTCGTGAAGTATAATTCAGAATTTAGTATAACAGTTAGTTCACCTTCCATACAAGCATGGGTCTGTCGTGGACCTGTACACATAACCGCCGGCGATCGATGCAGAGCCCATCGTCGTGTTTATATCGGAGTGCGTGTAACCCACGACAGGGAAGATTGGATTTATGGAGCTGAGTGAAGTGTTGCCGCCGGGAGACCAAGGTGATGTATAAAGATTAGGACCCTCGTAGACACGCCATCCATAGTTTCCTCCCTTTGTGATCAAATCTACCTCTTCATACACCTCCTGCATGTAATTTTGGCATGATACTGAAACTTCATTGTTCCACGAGGCAAATTTGTTCAGAAGAATTACGTAGCATAGCAGTATTTCGAAATGGAAGAGGAGAATCGAAATTTGCAAATAAAAGTGCTTTGAAATGGACAGTTGTCGAGGACCATTTTTGCGTTGAAGAAAATAACTTTGCAAAGGCAATTCGAAACAAGATATAAATTGAAAGAATCACCTGGCCAACATCTGCACAGAAGAAATAGGAAGGTCTTTCTATATCGAAACTGCATCGCCATGGGTTTCGTAGACCCAAGGCCCATATCTCAGGTTGTAATTCGCCATCGACAGTGTAAGGATTATCGTCTGGAATGGAGTAGTTTCCCCACAGACCAAGATCATTTATTTGACTCTCGCCTACAAATCAGTAGCAGTCAGAATAGCTGAATATCAATCAATCATAGAGTATTGCCTCTTGCGAAACTGAACATGTTCAAATGAACATGCATGGATATGTGTAGGTGAAACCAATGTGATTTTTGAGGAATTGCATCTCAAAGTCGGGAGTTAGAGGAAACAAAATAAGCTTGCCAAGGGACTTACTTTGTATGGTGTTTATGTCGAGTCGCATAATTTTTCCAAGCAAAGATTTCTTGTTCTGAGCAAAGTTGAAAGGGTCCCCTCTATTTCCCCCATCCCCCATCATGAAATACAGATAGCCATCTGCTGGTCCAAATAGAATTTGCCCACCATGATGACTTGTATAAGGAAGGCCCATAGTGAAGATCCTCCTTACTTCTAAAGGACTGGCACTAGTTGCCTAGAATCAACAAGCACAGTTCGTGTGCAATTTGCTACATAAACATGGTAAAACGAAAATAATCTCTGCTTAATCGAAGATAGTCAAAGATACATACTGTGGAAGGTGTGGTTGAGGAACTATTGGCAGTAAATTCAGACACAACCACCTGATATTGACATGGTTGGGCACCATTGTCGCTACCGAGGTCTGTAGGATCACATCCTACATCAGAATTACAGGAACATCTTCCAGAACAGCTTGTGGATTGAAGCTTATCGCAGTTGTACGAAACGAAAAACCGACCATTCATCGTAAAGTTTGGGTGAAATGCCAGTCCCATAAGCCCAAATTGAGTGTCGCAGTGGACTAAATCAGTTAAATCAAGAAAAGGGTTGGACTCATCAATCTCCAATGTTCCTCCTGATCCTTGTTCAGGAACACTTGTCAACCATATTTTACCAGCCTGATTCGATACGAAAACGCGATCGGAGCCATCGGGGCGGGCAACCATGTTCAGGTAAGATCCGTTGCCGATTCTCTCAAGACAAAGACCTCCGGGGATGGGTGAGGCCGTGCTGCTACTGAATGAGGTCGAGTAACCATCGAAGCATAGAGAGCTGTCACCCAATGAACCTCCTCCGAACGCTTCACAAAAGTCTGATTCGGAATGCCAGACATCGGCGAGTCTAGATGACGACGCCGGTAGTCCAGGTTCAGCAAATGGAGAATTCTGCATCGAAATATTATTGCAGGAATCCCAAACTTGTCGACAGAAGTTTTGGTCGGAGACGCTGGCCAGTGAAGAGGCTGCTGCTGATGAGACGGTAGAGTTGCATAGATTAGGAACTGGAGCGAGTGTCGGACCCGTACCAAACAATTCAGCGGAGTACGGATCACATCTCTGAAGCAAATAGGAAAATTATATTGATATTAATGTGCCACCTTCTACGGAAAAAGGAAATCAGAATCAATATTTTTAATATTATATCATTTTTAAATTATACAACGATAACATATATAGGTCTCCTGAGTCCCGGCCTGGACATGGTCCGACCACGGCCGGAACTCGATTTTGTTCCAATACTGTTGGTCACTAAACACCAAAATGTCTCCAAAGCAGACAGCAAGAGTAACAGGGATGACGAGTTCGGGGCAAGGAGTTACCGCGCAGACGATCGATCTCATAAAGGCAGCGCATGCCCCGTCGGAGATGTTCATGGACTCGAACTGCCGCCGGAGGTCACAGTCGCCGGAGGCGTTGCAGCAGCTGCTGCCAGTGTATCCGCAGAAAGCTAAAGGTGTCGTCCGAGTCACGGGCGCCACTGAAACAGAGCAGACCCTAATTAGCTCTGTCTGTCTCTGAGCAAAAAATAACGCACGAAGTTAAATTAAAAATGAAACGAACGAGGAGATCGAAAAAACTACTTGAATCGGTGCAGAGTTTGAGGGCGTGAAGCTGCGGGAGGAAGAGGAAGAGGTGGAGGAAAAGAGGCATGATGATGGTGGCTTCGGCTGGTTTCATCGTCGGAGCTCAAAGAGTGGTTCAATGTTTGGAGTTGAGACTTGACTTGGGAAAGGAGGTGGACAAATAGAGTATTCATATCCAATCAATCTCTAGCAGATCCGCCATTGTTGACCTTTGCGATCAGCTCCGCGCAGACGTATGATCAAATCGTTTGGTTACAGAACGGTTTTCACTATTTTTCTTAATTTTTATTTTTAAACAATAAAATGTCTTATTAAAATAAATATAGTTCTCCCGGAGAAAAAAAGAATCAAATATGAAAGAAAACTTTTGTGTTAAAAAAACATTATCGCTCATGCTATTTAATGAAATTACAATTTTTTATTTAGAAAAATGAAAATAGTTTGATTTGAATATTTTACAATAAAAACACAATTTAAGTATTTCTGATATTATTAAAAGTTAATTCTATTCATTTATTTCAGTATATATTTTAATAATTTATGTTGTTGTCGTCCATAAAATTATTGGCTGGTGCGCAAGTAGTTGGATTATGTCCTTGTGCTTTGACTTGTGTCTTATACAATCTCCACTTTGACTGTTTAGATCGGCGTCGCGTTCACATCTTTCTTTCATTGGGATGAAATAATAGAGAATCTAATTTATTTTCTTTAAAAAAATGCCTATCTAGAATGCTTTTAAGCTTTGAAAAGTCTTAGCATTTATTCCCCGATCATTCATTTGCAACAAATGTGTTACCTCAGAGAGTGATAATGTGGTAAATAGCTAACTTTATGTTAATAGAATTGAAGATTACTATCTGGTTAACTAAATTAAGTCATTTTGCAGTATTAGTGATTAACGATAAAGAATAAATGATAGTTTTCTTTAAAAAAAATTAGATATTTTATTAATCTTGAAACTATTAAGATTGAAATATTTAGAAACAAAGACAAAAAAAAAAAAGTCGAAAAAGTTTGAACGAAAAGGATGGTACTCGCCCAAATTGACATCAAACCATCAACTTGATTGATTTGAATAATTTAACACGATACAAATAAACAGCCTAAAACGCTCAATGAAAACTATCAATGGAGTGAAGATTATTTTTATATATAAATAAAGATATTACAAATATTCAAATATCTTTAAATAGTACGTAATAAAAATTATTATTATTAATTAGGGGTGTTTTATTTTACTTTCTTCTAAATAAAATTTAACATGAAAATAATATGTTTTTTTTGAATTTAATTTCCCGTTGTTCGGAGATTTGAATTTATTGTCCGGGTTTAAGAAATGACCTAAATATGGTACTTGGAATTTAAGGGGTATATACGAAATATTCTCAAAGTCAAGGGCTCACGCAGAAGAAAAGTTTGCTCTGCTCAAACCCTTCGCCTCCGGAATTCCATCGAGACCAAATGGCTCCCGTCCCAGAGCAGGAAGGACTAGGACAACTAGGAGATAAGGCAAGACGAAGTGAAGATGATGCAGAGGAAGCAGAAGATGATGCGGACGAAGAGGAGGAGGAGGAGGTTGAAGCCGACGCTAATGCCCCCTCGCATCTTCCGCTTGCTCCTCACTCCGACTCTGAGGTAATTAGTCAGCAAAGGGATGAGGTTATTTCGCCTTCTCTTTGTTTTGCGTTTGCAATCAAGATTATCGTTGTTTGGGTAACCTCGTGCCGTGTCTTGGCCTCCGGACAGGCTGATATGGGTAGGAAAAGGACGATTTTTTTTTTCGCGCATAGTGGCTGTCAGTCTAATAATTTTAATATAGCAAAGATGATAATGCTAAGACGAATACATGTGATTATTAGAAAAGTTATTTCCCTCCAAAATTTAGAGCACTTGGTTGTAGCTCAAATGATGAAAAAAATCGAAAAATAAGTTAAGATAGGATAATATGTTCATAGGCGAGGTATAATATTTATAGTTACACAAGTGGAATGAATTATAGTTGAAATTACAATGGCTCGAGAGACCAAAGATTGTTCTAGATCTTAGACTGGACTGCTTGATACATCTGGTTTTAAAAGTGTGACAGTCTGACAACGACCATTTCTGGAGAGTACTCCATTTCTACACAATGACACATTCTAATAACTTTTTTTGGGCCTGATGTAGATTGGGCCTGACATTTTTTGAAAAAAAATGAAGTCCAAGATCTAAAACATGATAGTTTGTCTATCTGGAATCTGAACTTTCTAGTTAAAGTTGTTTTCCATTCTCTGCATTTAAAAACTCTAACACTAATTGAAAATGATTTAAAACATCTGAATGATGAGGTATAACCTTCCATAAAGTTCAATGCAGGAATAAGATGCATGTATCTAACCCTAAATAGTTGGGACTAACACTACATAATGGTGATGATGATTCTTCGCATTTGAAGCTTTTTACTACGATAACATCTTATTGAAAGTTTAAACCTCAATGGTTGTTTCACCTTTTTCTTTTGCAGATATTAGATGCAACAACAACAGTTGATCCTAGCTATATCATCTTTCTTATAAGACAACTTCTACCATATGACTCGAGTGTAGAAAAGCAATCTAAGGTGTCAGGTATTTGGTTCAATGGATGAAATTATGTTTGGGGAAGAAAATTTTATAAATATAATTCATCATTGAAAGAATCTAGGAATGATAATCATTCTTTGAAAGTCTTCTTTATGGCATCTCAAATAAAAACCATCAAAACTGTATGAAGGTTCATGAACATATCATTGATGAGACTACATCTGGCTCAGACTCTGATATGCAAAAAGAACTTGGTAAAGGAGAAAGAAATGTTGAGTTAGATGATAGGAAACCCTCGATTGAAGATACAAAAGAACCACGGGAAGACTGTGGCTGTATCCTATGGGATCTTGCAGCTACTGAATCGCATGCTGAACTAATGGTATGTATTATTTGGAAGTTTAAATCCTTTTCTTTTAACTCAAGGTAATAGCTGAGACATATGCATTTGGAGTAGAAATTGAAAACTTACTCAGGATTTGATACTCCAGTCCTGAAGTTTTTCACATTTTGGTTCTATATGTTTACAGAATGTTTGGTTGTTTTCTAGTACTAAACTATTTATCCCATATTAGAGCTGCTTGGTCTGCTTTTTGTCTTCTGCACATCTTTACAGTTCTAATTCAAATATGCAGCATTTTTTGATAGTATAGACATGATTAATTAGTAAAAGGGACTATCGTTGTTGATCTGGTTGTGAAACAAAATTCAGGTGCAAAATCTAATACTTGAAGTTCTTGTTGCCAGTCTCCATGCGACAGGTTCTTTCCGGCTGAAGGTAAGATGCTGCTGCTGTTAAACTTTACATGTTACATCTTTAAATGATGTTTCAGATGCATCAGTTAATGCATTGTTGTGTGTTCACCAAATTTTACAATGTTTTTTTTTTTTGTGAAAATTTGGGCTTCAAGATAACATATTTTTATTTTTTGTTAAAACAGGAAAGAATTTGAGGGATTCTATGATAAATAGCTTGTAACTTTTAAATAACTTTGACAACCTACATTAGAAGCATGCTGTAGTGGAAAACTCAAAAAATCGAAGGTGAGAAGACTAAGAGATGGCTACAACAGCTACATATTCTATTGGCAAAATATGACATCTTATTATGTTTATCATATGTTACATCCTAGACATGGATATCTGCGAGTTATTATTATTATTGAACTATTAGAAGGTCCTTAAGGATGACAATTGATGACAATGTCACCCCTCCCCACTCCTCTCTCCTATTTACATTGTGTGATAAGGATAAGTTGGGGAATTCAAAAGCAGAAACCTACAAGCAGGCTGGGGGATAGGATTTTGTGCTCCGCCTCATCTCATATGCTGTGCTCTTCCCACATTTTTTATATTATAAAATTATTTGCTTAAATATATTTCTCACTTATATTTTAATATTTTTACCTTTTATTTTTTTCCTTGTGCTTCCCCAGTTGCCTCATCATCACTCTTGAGTTAGGTATGCTAAAATGATTCTTCAGAGATAATCTCCAAGATAATTTTGGTGACCTAAATAGGCAAGGGCTAATAAACTGGAGCGAGTGGGCATGATTTTCATCTAGGCTTTTTGTTTGCATATTGACACGTGATGTATGCGAAATTTTTTGAAAAATAGATTTGCCATTGTAATTATACTTTGCCTTTAAAAGATAACCTTCAATTTCAAGGCATAAAGCTATGGAGGACATTCATTTAAAGAAAATTAGGTATACTTGTGAATTTGAATCCAATTAATCACATTTGCTATTATTTATTATTAAAAGTAAGGCAAATAATAATTATCTATCACATAATGGTGTATGAGTATGACTATGGCATTTGTGCCAAACAGTCACAATTCTATGCTGTTGGAATTCTTAGCTAAGGCATTACAGTATCTACAGCACTTGTTAGTTTATTCACAGATTATCAAGTATCAATGTTCTAAAAATGACACTGAGCTCAAGACATTTCTGCTTTTTAAGAAGAATGGGCCCTTCGTGTTGGAAGTCTTTTGATGTCACTAGTACAATGTTTTATACACAAATTTCGGTTCATAGAGTTGTTATAAAATGGTTCTCATGAAGAACATGTTGGTAATAAAAGAATAGTAAAGTTAAAAAATAGGGCTTTGTGTTTGATGCTTAATTGACAAAATTTCCTGAATAATTGACAACTAATAAATTCTGTTGTTAGATAAGACGAATCAATAAGGAATATTGGTGTAAGTGGTTGCGGGAGACCAGTGAAAAGTCTATTTAACATAATTAAAAATGACATGAAAGATCTAGAACTTAGTAGCAGTTTGCTTGATATAGAGTTCTGGCAAGACAGGCATGGATGATGAAAAAACTCTGAGTGGAACTGGTGGATTGAATTGATATAGTTAACCCTAGATTGTTCAGATTCTCATTCTATTTGTTTGAATTTTTGTTCATTATGTTTTTCGACAAGTTCTGAAATAAAATGCTGCACACGTATAATTTTCTCCAGGAAATTTGCTTGGGAATCATTGGGAACTTAGCCTGCCACAAAAATCTATGCTCTACAATAGTATCTACAAATGGTTTGATCCAAATAATCGTTGATCAGTTGTTTCAAGATGATTCTGTCTGCCTTTCAGAGACATTCAGGTGTTGCCTTAATTTGCCATACATATGTTTGGAAGTTGCTATCTATAGTCTGATTGTAGGTTGATGCACACTTAACATGGAGATTTGGGGTCTCTGAAAGATCATTTACCATTGTAGTTCAAAAATTTATATGCATGTTACAAAAATTGTGATGAAAATATATTAGTGCTAATAATAATCCACTCTTATGATGGTCTTGATGACATCATTACTGTCCCCACGGGATGGGCTGATGGCTAGTACGTGGGGTGTTGCCACCATGAGGTCTGAGGGTCAAATCCTGGCTAGTAGCCAGGTTCCTACCCTCCCCCATGCACTGGTCACTGTTCTGGCTAGCTAGACTAGTCCCCGTGATTTACCTTCTCCGTGTTGGTCCTGGGACGGGCTGGCGGAGGTCCTAGGGGCGAGCGTTTTGCCTTTTGCCACCTTGATGACATCATTACTAGCTACAATGAGTGTTAAATCTTAACAATTTTGTTCAACTATATGGATTCTTCTTGGAGATTTGGCTTTGTACGAAGTCTTTACTAATAACATTTATTGGTTAATACCTTATATATATAGTTTTTTATTGCATTAATCTTGATTCAATTTTGACTATCTATATTTGTTTGTCTATTTTCTCTGCATATCTATGGTGTCCACCTATTCTTAAAAAGTAATAACATTATGTTCTCCTTCCTGACAACTCCACATATCTATTTCATTAGATGGACCTCAGCATTAGTTTTTGCATGTTTTTCTTAATTATTTAACACTTTTATTAATCAAGAGCAGCTTGTACTGGAAATGTTTATGAATAGCTTGTTTCACTCTAATACGCAAAGAATGTTAATCTTTCATTAGAAACACCAGACACTCTATTTGTGTCCTTCAGCTTCTCTGCTACAATCCAAAATATATAAACACGAATTTACTTTACATTAATCCTAACTAGTCTCGATTTTCCTCTTAGTGCAGCTAAAACTGAACCTATTAAATCTTGCTTATTGTATGAGGTCTCTAGTTTCAAAGTAAAGAAAGAAATAATTAGTCATAAACCTAAAACATTTTTAAATTACTAATTTTTTTCTCACATTGGTGTCTGTGCAGGCTATTGTCAGTGAGTCTCCAGAGTAGTAGTTCTGTCACCTGGGCTGAAGCTTTGCTACATGATCAGATTCTTTTACGGATAGTGTGGATTATTGGGAATTCACTGAACTTGACTCTTCTAGAAAAGGTCTATAAAACATCCTACAATTTAACACTCTTTTTTTTTAAATTTTTTTTTTTTTTAAACTCAACGCCAAATTCATGCATTCCGAGCAACATCAAATAAGAATCCGGTTTGAACATCATGATGGTAAACAACTATCAATCAAAAGGATCAGAATGTGCAACCAACCAATAAAGGAACCTAAACCATCTAACAAAACAATATACCATCGACTCAGTAAAGAAAACCCAACATCCTAATGCGGGGGAAAAAAAAATATAAATTGAAAATAGGCCATCGAGTGTGCGCTGCCTAGTGCAAGCCATCTCATCCATCAAGACCCCTCCAGACCCCTCTGTCTCCTCATTATCTGCACCATATAGATCTAGTGAGGCTAAAGATTCAGCAAGTTCAACATTTATAACTAAAAATAATTAAATATACCTAATATATCGTTAAGTAAATACCTTGACCATTTTTAAATTCTAATTCAACTTTAATAAAATAACATCAAACATTAACTTTCAACAACAACCTTAAACATCAAAATTTATTTTTAGCACGTTCGGGTCATTAAATGAGGCCCCTTTAATAATTAATTAAATTATTAATAACTAAATTTACTACTTGATAAATCTGAAATTATTAGTTAATCATCTAACTAATCAACTATTCAGTAATTTATTAATTAGACTATTTAATTAAAGCTATCAATAAACCTAAC
>JBBUKS010069820.1:0-28367 GCA_038050645.1 Hedychium gardnerianum
CCTCAAATATCAATTTTACCCAATATATTTTTTTCATAGCTAAGTCAATTAGATGAACTTCAATCGACTAATGACTTAGTTAAAACAATACTAAAAAGAGTTATTGATTTAACATTTAGATCCATTTTTGTTAAATAAATCACTTATCTCAATATTTTGGGTAAAATTAGTATTTAAGGTCATGAACAAAATCAGGAAAATGGGTGAACACATAGGAACTTGTTTTATGTCATTCCGAGCTTTCTAGGTCAATCAATCGATTTTAAATAATTTTTTTCTTTTTTAAATTTTGTTTTAATTTGCGATGAATCCATTGATTCATCGTAGAATCTATGACAAATCCATGCATTTATCACAGAATCTATGATAAACTCTAATTTGTAGACAAATCTGCGATGAATTCTGAATTCATCGCAGATTTGGTCCAAAATATAAAAAATTCTTTCGTAATCAGTTGATTAACCTAGAGAGCTCAGAATGACAAGAAACTAATTCCTATGTGTTTGTCTAGTTCTCCTAATTATTTTCACACTATCAAACATCAATTTTACCGAAAAAATTGAGATCAATGATTTTTTTAACACGAATTGGATTTTTTGGACATATTCATGTTAAAAAAATTATTCATCTCAATTTTTGAGTAAAATTAATGTTTGAGAGCATGTAAATAATCAGGAGAACTAGACAAACACATAGGAATTAATTTCATGTCATTCCGAGCTCTCTAGGTCAATCAACCGATTTTAGAGGAATTTTTTATTTTTGACCAATTCTTTGACGAATTTGAATTCATCGCAGATTTGGCGATGAATTTTGAGTTTTTCGTAGATTTTGCGATGAATTCTGAATTTGTCATAGATTTGGCAATGAATTCTAAATTCGTTGTAGTTTTGGTGACGAATTTTGAGTTTGTCGCAGATTCTGCGATGAATTCTCAATTTGTCGCAGATTTGGCGACGAATATTGTATTTCGTCGCCAAACTGTGAGAAATTAGGCAACAAAATAATGTTTGTTGCTAATTTGTGACAAAATTTTTGTTTTGCTAATTAGTGATGATTTATGCTTTTGTCGCAAAAATTATTACAAATTTGGGACAAAAAATTTTAATTGAAAAAAATCGTCCCTGAAAAACTCTTTTTTTTGTAGTGCCCACACAGGGGAGCAAGAAACACGGTTGTGCCAGTTGGCACGGTTGTGGCATGTTGGAAGCTGGACATAGCCATGCCCGTAGGCACGACTTGGGAGTGTCAGAAGTTGAGTCTTCGAACATGGCCATGCTCGTAGGCATGACTTGGGCATACCAAAAGTTGTGGATTCCGTTGTTGCTTTGTTTTTCATCTATCTTCGGGTGGAGGAATACGACTATGTCATAGGACACTGCTAGAATGTGTTTCTTACTTTGAATTCACATTCCAAGGCTTATAAACTCCAATTTAGCTCCAATTTCACGACATGTCAATTAAAAAGCAAAAGAAGTAGATCTCCGAATGAAAAGAGGGAAAACAATAAAAAGAAGATGCAAATATACAAAATATGCTCATAAGATAAAATAAAATATACGCAAAATAATACTATAAACCAATGCATGAAATACACACATCACACTCCTCCTCGTAGCTATCAATACAAGGAGATAAAGAACAATGATGTGGAGAGTTTGTCGATTGATATCAATATTTATGGATTGTTGCTTAAATAGAAAAACTGAAAGAAAAAAAAACTAAAGAAATGATTAATAAAAAAGTAAAATGAAGTTGGAGCATCATGGTTGTAGAACATCACTCAATTAATGGAGCAACGTCAGAACATGAAACAACAACAATCAAAGTGAAGTTAGATGAAGGCTTATAAAAGAGAGACTTGGAGGCCAATTGAAGGTTAACGTTTTCAAATATATTCTTGATATTATGACTCTCATTGTAGAGTCTCATTATAACACTCCTTTGTTCTTTTATTAAATCTTAATTATAAATCATAGGTGTCTCTAAAAGGTTTTTCTTGAAAACTAGAAAGAATAGTGGCAATTCAAAAGTGATTCATCTACAAATCATAAATCGTAGAGTAGAAGTCCGAGTTTGCCAAATCATGTTTAATTAGTTTGTTTGTGTGTTTTGTCTTATTCATTTTATTTCAACTACAATTTGTGTGAATTGACCTTCTTTAACCATTAATAAGAATTATTTTAACTATAATTTTAAGGATGTTTATGTTAGTGGAGAGTAACTGCACCTTGCAGTTACTTTGGCAACGGCAAAGATCCAACTGCTGCCCATTAGTGGAAGTTGTTTTCCACATTATAAATATTCATCCAAGCAAAGAGAAAGCGGATGAAAAAATCAGAGATAAAGAATATCGATTAAAGAGAAATTTGGCTCGTGATCTAAAGGGGTTGTTGTTGTAATCGTCATTTAGACGACGTGCACAAACAACAAGACATCAATTCTTAGTGGTTCTTTATGTATTGAAACTGTTCGTGTATTTTTTCTTTTCTTCCAAAATTGGTATAAGAGCAATCGCTTGAATGCATGATTCTTGTTTGATATTACCATGCTATGATGTCTTGTCTCTTGTGTTAGGATTTATACGAGTAAAACATATATGTTTTCGATAAAATACGTATCAAAAGTGAAAAATAAATTTCAAAATATTTTACGCATCACAAAAATAACAAGATCATCATATGCAAGACAAAATATATATCTAAAGATTATACCTTCGAGTTCGTAATCGAACGTTGAAGAGAACATTTAGCTCTCTATTAGTATCACCCTGAGTGCCCAACTCCTCGAGTAACAAACTGCGTCTCTGATTGATACTAGCCAAGCGTGAAGACGACACAAAGAAGAGAGAGACCGGTAGCGTCCAAATGTTCTTCTTCCTCGAATCGAATCTAAATGAAGAAGAAGAGGGAAGTGGCTGATGGCAAAGCAAGGGTCGACATCTCAAATTGGGTGGCAGCCAAGAGATGGATGGCACTCCAAGAGGTTCGGCCATAGGGTGGCCGGTGGTAAGAGGCATGAGCAACGACACAAGGGAGGAGACGACACTAATGAGAGGTGGGTGACACCAACCCTAGGAGAGCTAGAAGGAATCTCAATTTTCCTTTCTTCGTGAAGAGGTATTATATATATCTCTTCAAAAGCCCAAATTTGGTTATATAAATTTATATAAAACTAATCCGGTCATATAAATTTATATAAAAATAACTCGGTCATGTAAATTTATATAAAACTAATTCGATCATATAAATTTATATAAAACCAACTTGATCATATAAATTTATATAAAACTAATATAGTCATATAAATTTATATAAAACTAATCTAGTCATATAAATTTATATAAAACTAATCTAGTCATATAAATTTATATAAAATTAACTTTGTCACGCCCCGGAGATACACTTGCCCAATGATATAGACGCTACCCTCTTGTGACAATCTTAGATACAACATGATATGAGAGTCCACAGAACTCAATTCAAACACAACCATGCAGGGTACATAATAAAAACCAACTAGAGTAATGAATAAAATGGTCCACCTAAACATGAAATCCAAAAAAAAACTCAACTGCGTGATGACACGGCTTAAAAACACCAAGTACATAACCAGAATAAAAGCACAACACAAGTTCAATAACAAAAATGCGTAAGTAAAGCAAAGCAAAGCAAGAGAGAAATTAATGCTCGATTTGAATGGGACAACGCGGACAAGATCCTCTAAGAAACACCACTGAACAACTATCTGCTAACCTAGAAATAAAATAAAAAGAAAGGGATAGTGAGTACAAAAGAATACTCAACGGATATAAGAAGATAATGCATGAAGATAACATAAGTATGCATCTACCACGTAATCAACCTACTCGGCTACAAATAATACCATGAGTAGTGTTAGGTATGATCAACATGAGTACAACATATCAAATGCATGTATCAGTGCAAGTACAGTAATAAATCAACATTCATGAGAGCAATCACTCTATCAAAACAAATAATACAAATGACCAAGACATCTAGCTATCTAGCTATGGACTGCATGAGAAACACTCTACCATGGATAGATCTCGTGAACAATCAGAAATATCAGGGTCCCTATCTGCATGAGAAATGCTCTACCACAGTATGGGTCTTGAGGGTAGACAGGAGGTAGCTATCTAGCTACGGGATGCGTAAGAAACGCTCTACCACAGAAGAGTCTTGTGGGCAACCCAGGGTATAACAATCACTGTTTAGAAGAGATACGCCTCTTCCACGGATAGAATGTATACATCAAGCAATAAACAAACAATATTGATGACTCTCTCACCCTAAGAGAGACATAGTCGACAACATCCATAAAGTGCAACATTAGAAATAGATCAACATATAATTGAGCAATCGCTCTACCACAAAAAATATAAATGTCTAAGACATCTAGCTATCTAGCTAAGGACTGCATGAGAAATGCTCTACCACGGATGAGTCTCGTGGGCAGTCTGAAATGTTAAGGTCCCTGTTTGCATGAGAAACACTCTACCACGGTATGTGTCTCGTGTGCAGACAGAAGGTAGGTATCTAGCTACGGGCTACGTGAGAAACACTCTACCACTGATGGGTCTCGTGGGCAGCCCAGGGTATAGCAATCACTGTCTAGAAGAGATATGCCTCCTCCACGGACAAGATATATACATCAAGCAATAAACAAGGAATAGCATGACTACGATTCTCTCACACCCGAAGGGAGACATAATCGATAGCCAACATGCATCACCATGATGAGTATGATACAAACAATCCTACCATCGTATATGTCTATCTATGCAATGTACACCATCACATCCAATCAAGATAAATCAATTATAATACACGTTACACATGTGTTTACAACTACTAAATCAGAAATGAGCTATAACAATTAACATGTTACATCACCTAAAATACATGCCACCCACGTGTTTACATCTACAATCATATGCATACAACAATGATAAATTAAGTAAGGTACACGTAACTCATGTGTCCACAACTACAAATCAAGAATATGCAACAAATGCTACGTTATCTAAGGTAGACGTCACACACGTGTCCACATCTACAAATTATGGATGTATGTAATGTTGGGGTTGCAAGGTTGCAAATAAAGTCTCACATTGAAAACACATAGGAAAGATAATGGGCTTATAAGGGAAAGACATCTCCATTGGTATGAGGCCTTTTGGGTAGAGCCCAAGAGCAAAATAATGAGGGCCTAGGCCCAAAGTGGATAATATCATACTATTGTAGAGATATCTAAATTCCTTCGCTCCTAACAGATTCCATGTATGAAAACCAAAGTTTGGAACTTGGTGGACCCACCTGAAGGTATAACACCTATTGGGTGCAAGTGGATTTTCAAGAAGAAAACTGACATGGATAGTAATGTGATTACCCACAAAGCAGTAACTATGCTTAAATTCATGTGGATACTCCTGGCCATAATAGCTCATTATGATTATGAGACATTACAAATGGATGTGAAAAATAGCTTTCCTTACAGGAACCTGTTCAAGGATGTGTATATGATACAACCCGAGAGTTTTACATATGTTGAAAAAAATAAAGTATGCATGCTTCAACGGTCCATTTATGGATTAAACAAACATTTAGAAGTTGGAAAATTAATTTTGATGAGGTAATCAAAGAGTTTGATTTCTCACAAAAACTTGATGAACCCTGAGTGTACATGAATGTTAGTAGGAGTGCGGTCATGTTCCTAGTGTTATATGTTGGTGACATATTACTCATAGGAAACGATGTGCCTGTTCTATAGTCAGTGAAAGACATGGGAGGAGCAACCTATATCCTTGGGATTAAGATCTATAGAGATAAATAAAAAAGGTTGCTTGGTCTTTCACAGTCTACATATATCGATAAAGTGCTAAAATGGTTTTGCATGAAAGAATCCAAGAAAGGTTATCTTCCCATGGACATGAAATTTACCTTTCGAAGTATATGTGCCTAAGCACACAAGACGAGAGGATTCACATAAGTTAGATCCCATATGCGTTAGCTATAGGATCAATCATGTATGCTATGTTATGTACATAGTTTTATGTATTGTACACTTTGAGTGTCACGAGCAGATATCAGTCGGATCCAGACATGGATCATTGGGTATCTATTAAGGCAATCCTTAAGTACTTAAAAAAACTAAGGATTTGTTCTTGGTATATGGAGGAGTGATATGATTATACATGGGTATACTGATGCTAGTTTCCAAACGGACAAAGATAATTTCAAGTCCCAGTCTTGATACATATTCACCTTAAATGGAGGCATAATAAGTTGGAAAAGTTCAAAGCAAGAAACCATTGTTGATTCTTCCACTAAGGCGGAATACATTGAATCTTTTAAAGTAGAAAAGGAAGTGATTTGGATCAAGATGTTTATCACTGAAATTTGTATGGTTTCGAGCATTGTTGAAGCACTACCAGTTTACTGCAACAATAATGGGGCCATTTATCAGGCCATGGAACCCAAGTCTCATCAATGATTAAAACATGTGCTTTGCCACTATCACTTGATCAGGGAGATCATTAGTAGGAAAGAAATACAAATTGGGAAAATTCTCATCGAAAGAAATCTAGCTGATCCGTTAACAAAGGCTCTACCTCAAAATAAGTTTGAGAGTCATGTAGAAACCTATGATATTAGATACCAAGGAACTTGACATAGGCCAAGTGAGAGTATATTATATTTAAGAGGTGTCCTAAGGCAATCACATTGGATATTGTATGATTTATTGGATAAATAAATTCACTATTTGGGTGTACATTCTCTATGTATATGATTTGATCATAAACTCAATTAATGAAGTCCAAAATACAATGTATAGCATGAGAGAAATTGTGATTGTATCACAATTAGTGGGTATCTCTTTATATGTAATTATGTACGTATTAGAATCTTCCCTAGTTGATGAATTGATAAGACTGAAGATTATCAATTATGTGAGACTAGCATGTATTATACTACTTGATTTAACCAAGCAGTCGATCCTCGCTGGATGGAAACATTGGGATGTTGAGAGTTAACATGTAGATGCTAGTCAAGGGTAACTAGTTCATTGGATTTGATCTACTATGAAACTTCATGTGGTTCTATACATGTCGATGAAGATCTCATTGCATCTCGAGTGCAAGTTTCCTTAAACATTGGGTATTCAAGTTATCTTGGTTATGAAGACTTATGCTTTGGCATCTTAAGCAAGGATCTCCTTAGAGGTGTAGATCTACAATGATTGGGTATAAGTCAAGATGCCCGAATATATTTGAATAGACCACAAAAGATTCACCACTCCTTCTATAAGGATACATATACCCTATAGCCTCTAATCAGGATTATTACTCATAAGTCTTTTGCCAAAACAAATCCTATCAAAAGGATTATCTTCTTGGACATGTGTTTGAGTAATTTGAATCACAGGACAAAGAACTATTACTTGGGCTAGGTATGACATAGCTATCCTAGTGGGGACTAACACATAGACCATGTCCTGAACCAAGTGGGTATAAGATGAGTGAAAGGAACAAACACATGAATAACTATAGTTGCTAAAGGGTTCAGAATTTGTTATGGAATCAACTATGATTTTTCTGTCAATTGGGGTTCATGATGTACTAGTAGGTGTCACTCATGATCTATTCATAATTAATAATTAATAATTAATTATGAATGACCAATATAATCAGGAACCTATTGGGTCACACGCATAACGAGTATATTCAAAAGACATAAAATAAGTTTGAGAATTGGATTCTCAGATCAAGAGAGATTAAGTTTGGTAGGAACAAATGAAAGGAAAATATGAAAATATTTATCGGGTCAAAAGGATTAGTGGGCCAGGCCTTTTAAGGACCAGTTGGATCCTCTTTGGTTTAATCATGAACCAAATTGTATTGGTTTAAAACCAAGTTGGTTTAGTTTTGAAACAAGCCTAATGCTTAATGGATTGGTTTGGCTTAATGGCTATGGTTTTGGGCTTGCTCCTTAAACCTTGATTGAGTTCTATATAAAAGATATATATGGGAGAAAAATAGATAATTCCAACACAATTGTTGTTTTGGTTTAGGTCTCCTCTCCTCTCTTGTCGCCACCCACTACCACAAGAGGCCTCTCCCTCTTTTGGTGCCACCGCCGCCCAAGCTTACCACCGGCTTCGCAACCGCCAGCCACAGATGTCGCCGGCCTCCCAAGCTACCAGCTAGCCTGCTGTCACTAGACAACAACTCCACTGCCGACAAAGAGTTGTCGTACCCTTTTTATTTGTGTCGCTAGGTTGCTTTTGTCGTCGGGCACAAATCAAGTCGTGGTTCTCTCTCGGATCGCATTGTCTCCTCCCTTTGGATAGTACCAAATTGGAAATGAAACTTGTGGCTTAGAGAAACCATATTTAAGGTATCTTAGCATGGATATGAATAGAGGCAGACCTTGTGGGGTTTGCTAGTTGATGTCATTTCCATTACACGTCATACAACAGGTACATCTCCTAACGAATTTTGTTCTATGGTTATGTCTTGTGCATGTATGTTCCTGTGGTTGTGTGAGATGTATATTGTAATAATTTAGGAAATTATTATGCTTTCGCTATTTGTTTCTCAAAAACACATATCATACATGCACCCAAAACCCCAACACTTTCCAAGTTATACAAAGAACAAACAAAATGATGGCATGACAAAAACATCTTAACCAAAGATTTTCATGAAAGGGATCTTGTGCTACTCTTAAACTCTAGACTAAAACTCTTCCTGGGGACACTAATGTTTAGATGGATCGAACCATTCCAAATTCAAAAGGTATACCCATATGGGGCAGTGGATATATGGAGTGAATCATCGAGCTCCTTTAAGGTGAACTAACAAAGATTGAAGATATATTTTCTTGACGAGCCTATCAAGGAAGGAGAGATGCTTAACCTCCTCAAACCAAATCCAAACTAAAAACAACAAGGATCAAGTTTATGACCTAACATAAGAACTTCTTGTGAGGCAACCTAGTTCCATAGAGTTCCATGACCAAACCATGTTGGGCACAACGGGCATGGCTAGGAGAACATGGCCAAGTCTTGTTTCTTACCACGGTCGTACCCCTCCTTGACATGATGAGGAGATGTTTCAATCAAGGTCATTTTCCTCCCCCTTCTCCTTCGTAATGAATTTCTTTTGTATTGAGGATAATGCATAGTTTAAGTTTGAGGAAGTTTAGTTAGTCTTTCTTTAGTTTTAATTTAGTTATCATGTATCATGTCTCTTTATTTGTTCTTCACATTACCAAATTTACCATGTTCATCATACATTTATTTGTTTGTTTCTTATAACGTAACCTTAGCATGTTAAAACTTAATGTCTTTGTGAAAAGCATGCTCATATCTTTAGTGAATCATATTTTTCTATATGTAGTAATAGGACATGAGCATTGTTGAGTCGAAGAATTTTACTGTAGACCTACATGTATAGCATCTATTTACACATACACATAAAACTTGGTTTCGAGGGTAAAAGTATTCAAAAAAAGTTACAATTCATTTTGTTGGACTAGTACCTTAGTATCCTTAAGAGACCCCCCAACACATTTTGGCTACTGAAAAAACACTCAAGTCAAAAAAATATCTACTTCATGTAGATAAAGTGTGACTAATAATAAATAAATAACGATTAGGTATTTAGCTAATCGACATCGAGTGCTCCTTTGAGACTTTCTGTGAAAAAATCAAAGCATTATCGGGGGAGACAAGCCTTGCATATGACAAGTAGGCTCCTCTTGTGTGGGAAACTTTAAGAACACAGTCGAATGATGAAATAACTTGGATTGCTAATTGATACTTTAGAATCAAGTCACATTACACCGCACATAGAGAACTTCTAAGTTAGGTCACTGTGAAATAATTTGTATGTTGTTGCTCATTAGTAATACTGCTCGATAGGACTAGATGAACTTACTATGGATGATGATGTTTCATTCACACACATGGATTTTTAATTGTAGGTTTTTGCTTGAGGGCAAACAAAGATTTAAGTTTGGGAGTATTTGATGTGTGTGATTCATAAATATATTTTTAGTCTTAATTTACATATATTTCCTACATTATTTTTATATTTAAGAGGTGTCATAAGGTAATCGCCTTAGATATTACAAGATTTATTGGATAAATAAATTCACTATTTGGGTGACATTCTTTATGTATATGATTTGATCTTAAACTCAATTATTGAAATCCACAATACAATACATAGCATGAGAAAAATTGTGATTGGATCACAATTAGTGGGTATCTCATCATGTATAATTATGTACATATTGAAATCTTCCTTATTCGATAAATTGATGAGACCGGACATCATCAATTTTGTGAGACTAACATGTGTTATACTCCTTGGTTTATCCAAGTAGTTGATCCTCACTGGCTGGAAACATTGGGATGTTAAGAGTTAACATTTGGATGCTGGTTAAGGGTAACAAGTTCATTGGATGTGACCAGATATGTGACTTCATGTGGATCTATATATGTCGATGAAGATCTCATTGCAGCTCGAGTGCAAGTTTCCTTAAACTTGAGGTATTCAAGTCATCTTAGTCATGGAGACTTATGCTTTGACATCTTAAGCGATCATCTCCTCGAAGGTGTGGATCTGAGATGATTGGGTATAAGTCAAGATAGACAAAAGTGTTTGAATAACCCACAAAGGATTCATCATTCCTTCTATAAGGAGATGTATATCCTATGGCTTCTTGTTAGGATTATTACTCATAAGTCTTTGGCCATAACAAAATGTGTCAAGAGGATTCTCTTCTTGGACATGTGTTTGAGCAATTTGAATCCACAGGACAAGGAACTACTACTTGAGCTAGGTGTGACATAGTCAACCTAGTGGGGACTGACATATAGATCATGTCCTGAATCAAGTGGGTATAAGATGAGTGAAACGAACAAGAGCACGAATAATTGTAGATGCTGAAGGGTTTAGAATTATTCTTGGATCAACTATAATTTTTTGGTCATTTGGGGGTCATGATGTACTACTTGGTGGCACTCATGATATATTCATAATTAATGGTTAATTATGTATGGCCAATATAACCAAGAACCTATTGGGTCACACACACTATGAGTTTATCTGAAAGATATTAAACAAGTTAGAGAATAGGATTCTCTAATTGTGGGAGATTAAGTTTGGTTGGACCAAACGAAAAGGAAAATATGAAAAAAAAAATTATCGGGTCATGTCTCTTGTAGACAAGTTGTACCCTCCTTAGTTTAATCATTAACCAAATTGGTTTGGTTTTAAACCAAGTTGGATTGGTTTTGAACGAATGCCAATGCTTAATAGATTGGGTTGTCTTAATGGGTATGGTTTTGGACTTGGGTTATGACTTGCTCCGCAAGTCATAGTTAAGAGGTATATATAAATACCCTTTCATAGAACAAGAGAAGAATTAATTGACAAATCAAACAATTATTGTTAGGTTTTCTCTCCTCTTCTCTCCCTCTCCTCTTGTGTAGCTGAACCCAAAAGGAGAAGGATTCTCCTTGTGGTCGGTGCCACCACTTTCTTCTACTGGCCAGGCACCGCCGGCAACAACCAACCACCGCGGGAAACAATAGCCATTGTCAGTCATAGCCGCTGGAAGTAGATCCTCCGACCGCCAGACAACAACCTTTTGTTGATGTCCACCCTCCTTGTGTCATCGGGTGCCTTGAGCCGCTAGATATCAAGTTGGGTTGTGGAGATCTCTCTCAAATCGTGTCATCTCCATCCTTTGGCTAGTACTGAAGTGGAGACAAAACTTATGGCTTAGAGAAGTCGTCTCAATGGTATCTCAGGCTAGATACGAATAGAGGCAAACCTTGTGAGGTTTGCTAGTTAATGTCGTTTACGTTGCATGACATCCAACAAGTATATCTTCTAATGAAATTTTAATATACAGTTATGTCTTCTTACGCATATGTATCCCTGTGGTTGTGGGTGATGTGTTGTAATAATTTAGGAAATTATTATACTTTCATTGTTTGTTTTTCCAAAACACTTATCATGCATGCTGATGTGCGTAGATTATATATGTTTTTATGCATTGTTTGTTGCACATCTACTTGCATTTCACTAAGTATGATCTACATTATCTCATCCTATTTCATTATATTATCATGCTTTTACTCCTTTAGTTCAAAGATCTTCTCTTTTAGTATTTTTGATTGACAAAATGTGATTTAGAGCTAAAATGGAGCAAAATGGACATTGGAGCAAGATTTGGGAGAATAACCAGCAAGCATGGTCATGTCTCTTCAAGGCACAACCATGCATTCATTGGCTAAGACATGGTCATACCTCACAGGCATGGTTGTGTCCCCCAAGTGACCGGGGCCAAACTCTATAGCAAGCCTCATGGCCCGAATGTGCCTTTCCAGAAGGAACTCTCAACTTTCTAAAAAGAGGTACAGCATGGTCGTGCCCAAAGGCATGATTGTATCTCTCTTTCAATCATGCCCTTTAGCAAATCCAGTAGCCCCCATGGCCAGGCCATGCCTAGAGGTACGACCGTGGCCCACTCCAGATTTTTGCCATGGCATGGTCGTGCCATTGAGGCACGGCTTTGTGGCGAGCCTCCTTGCCCGTGTGGGGCACCTATTTAAGGTGGATGAGATCCCCTTTTCAAGGGGAGGAGAGGTTCCACTTTAAGGTAACCTACTAGGTCCATTTTCGAATAGATTTCAATGATCCGTCCACCTCTAGAGTAAGGATTATATCTAAAGACAATGACATCAACTCAATAAGCATTTCTTCTTCTCCATTCTCATTTAGATTGTAAGAATGTTTCTCTTCTTGTCTTTGGGTTGTAATTTTCTTGTTATGGAATAGATCTCCAAGATTCTTGGATGTAAGAAGTAGTTTTGATGTGATGTTGATGTATAAACTATGGATGGCCAATTTCCTTGTTCAATGACATGTTTATGACTTGTTCCATGTGTGTGATGTCTTGTTTATGTTTGATTGAATATGTGTGAAGTGTATACATATGGATATGAAGGATTAGTCACCTTGTAGAGGAGAGACTTTAAATTATATGATCGAGGAGCCCTTAGTGACAGAGGGTTACTTTTAATCGGACTTTCTAGAGTCTTCACCTTGACATGAGGGCTAATTCTCTATAAGGGATTAGTTAATTAGAGTTTAATGGATTTTCTCCAATTCAACGTTAGCAAGTGACTTGTGTAATCTAGATTGTATGACCGGGGAGCCCTTAGTGAAAGAGGATTATCTTTAACCGGACTTTCTATGTTACCTCTTCTACTTAGTAGCATTGGAAGGAAATGGTGTAAACACTTCGGTGTAACCTTCATGGGTTCAACCGATAATTTGGTTAGAATCCCTACAAGAGCATAAAATGGAGGGTATGGTAATGAACAATTCATAGTACATCAACTAGCATCATAATGAAATCGAAATTCTATGATCGCCTTCCCAAACTAATTCCTCTCTTAGCAACCATCCATTCTCACTGGACCTTTCTCTCTCTCACTCACTCTCTGTCTCTCAACCTTTAGTTCTTAAGCTTTCACAACTTTCGATTGTCTAGATAACTTACTTTGCGCATTTAGCTAGTGCTTAATCAACAGTCTATATGGATCGATATTTTTATTACTTGACCCATTTATCGTGCACTTGTAGTGAGATAACAAATTTTTGACGTTGTTGCCTGAGACTATTTTAGATTAACATTAGTTGATAAATAATTTAGTTACTCTAGATGCTTTTCATTTTGTTTATGAAATTCTACTTTTTTTTGTAAATAACTTTGCAATTTACTTTATTTTCTTTAATTCTACATTTACTTTTGAGCAAATAATTTTGTTTTTTAACTCTAACTTGAAGATGATTTGGATTTGCTCTTTCGCACGTGAATGTCTAATATTGTAGAAAATTTAATATATTGATTCTGATATTGACAGAATGTGAAGCACATCTCATCATGGTAAACAAACATCTGAAAGATTATGCTGCTCCCCTATCTTAAAGAGGAATGGATTTGATTGTACCTCCACTGATTTATGCTCATAATTTCATACTTGATCCAATATTTATTTCCAAGATTCAAGAAGATCAATTTAGAGGGTCAGATTTTGAAAACTTGTATCAATATCTTGTGGAATTCTATAGATATTGCAATACATTAAAATATGAAGGGGTTCTAGAGAGCACAATTTGGCTATTAGCATTTCCCTTCAGCCTTAGAGATGTAGCCAGAACTTGGATAAATACTTTACCGCCCAGAAGCTTCACGACATGGGATGAATTAGAGAAATGATTTTTGAACAAGTATTTTTCATCAAGAAAAAAAAATTATCTAAGGAATAAGATTATGAGCTTCAAGCAAAAAGATGGAGAGTCGTTATGCAAATCATGGGAAAGATTCTTAAACCTGTTGAACCAATGTTCACACCATGGTTTGGAAAAATGGTTGATTATCAACATATTTTACATTGGGATTTTTTTTCTCCAACAAGCCTCGATTAGATTTAGTTGTAGGGGTTTCTATGATGAACAAGAGTTTAATGAAGCATATGATCTGATTGACCGGGTGGTAATAATCCTTAATGAATGGTCAGAAAAAAACTTCATGACTCCCCCATTTGAAATCTCTGAAATGCAAATTTTAAAAAAAGGGTTAAACATCAAAGAGGAGCTATATCTGGCAAACAGAAACATTAAAAACCTTGGAAAAGATGTCATTCAGTCTCAGCATGAAATATTCAACCAAATTGATGACAAATGGACTGATTCAGCCAAAACACACTTTGATAAAGATTGCAATGAAATTGATTGGAGAAGTGGTGGGGATCTTGAAGAAGTACTCTTACAAACATTAGAGGATCCCTTGGAGGCAAACCTAATCTATGGGAAGTCAATAACTCAAGATGAGTTTTGAGACTTTGAGCAGAATAAGGAAGAAGTCCCTTACCTATCTCAAGATCACGAGCAAATTAAGGCACTTGAACAAGGCCTACCTAAACTCGAAGTCACGCCATCTCAAGTATAGCTTAAACCTCTTCCCTCTAATCTCATATATGAATTTCTTGGGTCAAACTCTATATTTCTAGTGATTGTCAATGCAAGTTTGAACGAATATGAAATCAAAAAGTTGCTCAGAGAGCTAAGCTTGCATAGGAAGGTAATCAGATATACCATCGATGGCATCAAAGTAATTAGTCCATCTCTGTGCATGCATAGAATCCTGCTTGAAGATGATCACAAATGTACAATTGAACATCAAAGATGACTAAATCCAAATATAAAAGAATTGGTTATAAAAGAAGTATTGAAGATACTAGATGCAAGAATTATTTACCCCATTTTTGATAGTGAATGGGTAAGCCCTACGCATGTGGTTCCAAAAAAAGGTGGGATGACTTTGATTGAGAACGAGAACAGTGAATTGATTCCTACTCGGATAGTTACCGGATGACGTATATGCATTGACTATAGGAAGTTAAACAAAGAGACTAGGAAGGATCATTTTCCACTTCCCTTCATTGACCAAATGCTTGATAGGCTTGCTAAGCACACATATTTTTGCTATATAGATGGGTATTATGAATTTCACCAAATTCCTATACATCCCCATGATTAAGAGAAGATTACTTTTACATGGCCGTATGGAACCTTTGCTTATAGAAGAATGCCTTTTGGTCTTTGTAACGCTCCCGCTACTTTCCAATAATGTATGATGGCTATTGTTTCTAATTTGATTGAAGACGTAATGGAAGTTTTAATGGATGATTTTTCTGTGTATGGAACTGATTTTGACACATGTTAATCTAATCTCTCTAGAGTTTTACGGAGATGTGAGGAAGTTATTTTGGTCCTAAATTGGGAGAAATGTCATTTCATGGTGAAAGAAGGAATTGTTTTGGGGCTTGAGATTTCTGAATGAGAAATTGAAGTAGATAAGGCGAAGGTAGAAGTAATTGAGAACATTTCTCTATCGATAAATGTGAAAGAGGTAAGGAGTTTCTTAGGACATTTGAGATTCTACCGACGCTTCATAAAGGATTTCTCCAAGATTTCCAAACCTTTGACCAATTTATTGCTAAAGGATGCTGAAATCTATTTTGATGAAAATTGTCTAGATGCTTTTGACAGGATTAAAAGAGCTTTGGTGACCGCTCCTCCTATAATGCATGCACCAGATTGGAACCTCTCATTTGAAATCATGTGTGATGCAAGTGATTATGTCGTAGGAGCAGTGTTGGGGAAAAGAAAGTACAAGAAAGTATATGTCATACATAATGCTAGTAAAAATCTAGACGACACCCAAATCAACTATGCTACTATAAAAAAAGAATTATTAGTAGTTGTCTTTGCATTTGATAAGTTCAGATCGTATTTGGTGAGATCAAAAGTAATAGTTTATACAGATCATGCAGCCATTCGATATTTATTGAGCAAGAAAGATGCAAAAGCCTGACTTATCAGATAGATATTGCTACTTCAGGAGTTTGATCTGGAAATTAGAAACAAGAAAAAGGCAGAAAATTATGGCGAACCATTTATCCAGAATGTGTCAAGATGTACAAGGAAACATAGATGACCATTTTTCCATTGATGACTCTTTTCCAGATGAAGTTCTTTTATCCGTCACTAGTATGAATGTCCCATGGTATGCAGATTTTGTGAATTTTCTTGCTTGTGGAATTCTCCCACCAAATCTCACTTCTCAAAAGAGAAAGAAATTTAGTTTCCACTCACGACAACTATTTTTTTATCCATTTTTTTTATTTTTTAATGTGCATTTTTTTTTCAACTCAATCTTTTTTTTCACGAGATACAAATTTTTCCCAAGGAGTTGACATGAACTGAGGTTATCGAGTAACCAAAATATAGTTGAGAAGTCATAAAGGAAAACAAGCATACTAGTCTGATTCTATGAATCATAACTATTTTCAGAAGTATCTACCATCAAAATCAAGCATAGTGTGAAAAGATCCTTAAACTAGGTCAACACTCAAACTCTTCCAATAAAAACATTGCTCACTTCATGTTATCTACGGATCGGAGAAGATCGATCACTAAACATTCTAGCATGCTTTATCACAACAAAATGAAAGTTTAGATACAAGTGTGTGAGTATCTTGCTATGAGGAACAAACAAATAATGACTTGATATATGATGCAATTAGAAAATTTATTATTCAAAAAGAAATATTGACAAAAACTAACTTACAACCCAACATATATGCATTTCCCAGACTTAAATCTTTTATTCTCCCAATGAAAACAAAATATATTATGGAGGATGTGGGAAAAAGACGAAGTTAGGGAGGTTACCAAGTGACGTGTGTCAAGTGTATAAGTTATTCCACCGCCGAAGGCACCCTTCCATTTGGTAGTCTCACTCCTCATCTTTGAAGCCTGCTGAAAGAAGATTAGACAAGACAAATCAAGTAGAAAATTGGGTTAGGGAAAAAGGACCGCCACGTCATGGGATCAGTATCATGAAGCACCGCCACTCCATCTTCATCTCCTTGAAGGTTCTTCCTGGAGGTCAGAGACTGTTAGTTGAAGTATCCAGTCCCAGTCCCTATGAAATCCTATACACCCAATGAAAGAGTACACCTCCCACAAGCATGCGAGATAAGAAAGAACTAGAACCATATGTTTAATTGAGCATGCATCAGAAAATGAATCACATCCAACAAAATTGAATACAGGCACCTCTATGAGATTTTCTAAAAGATCACAAGAGATACTAATCTTGTTTTGCTAAAAGGTACCTGAAGGTTCCAAACAAGTGAATGTGACTTTCTCTGGATCAAGTAATGGTTCTAACTCTGGCTCAGGTGGTGGTGCCACTAATGGTAGTGATTGTTGGGGCTTTGCCTTCACTGCAAAAGTCCCTACACTTTCATCATTAACTAGTTTAATTCCTCCAACATCCATACAATCAAATAATTGTGTGACCAAAGAAGGAGATTCTTGAGACACTATTTCTATACCATAAGTCCATTCACTTTCATCCATAACATCATTATAAGTAGTGAAGAGTACACTAATATCAACATCTACTTTAGGAGAATCAACAACTTCATTGGCAATCTTAAACTGATCATCTTCATCACAAACATCATTAGAAAAATCCACAACATTATAATCCAAGATCTTGCCATCATTACAATCATCATCAAAAAAAATCTATATCACTATAAAAACCTATACCCCAATAGGAAAATCCAATAATTTGCTAGCCACTACATCAACATCATCATTAGAAAAATCCACAACATTATAACCACCTATAACCTTAGTTGCTACATCCAAAAATTTGCACGCCATCACATCATCATCACAGAATTTATTAAATTCTTCATATTTCATGGCTTTCACTTACCTATGTGGAAAGGGGATTGGTGGTAGATAAGTTCTCAGTGGATGTATTGGGCTAAGTCCAACATCATTGTTAGCTTGAGGCACATGAACCAATCACCGAGGAAATAGTATTGGTGGTTTATAAACTTTTATTAGAGTGGTGAAATTGAGTTTTTCTGATTCCTTTGTTGATCATGGTGAAGCCTTGTCAAGACGTGGCTCAAATTTGTCATAGAAAAAAGATTTCTCCTGACATTTCGAGAGTTGTGGTGAAGGTCTAATGAATTGTGGAGTCAATCTCTCAATCTTGGGATCTAACTGATTGAACCCCTCATTCTGTAGCTTGATGACATTCTTTAACGGGTTCTTAAAATTCCCAAGCGGCTGAAACTACCCTTGATTTGCATTTAAATTTACATCCATGGCTCGCACTTTTGGGATTCTTGAGGAACATGTAGTCCAATTTTTATTTGATCACTTATGGAGGTTCAATGTCACTCGATCAATTAAGTTGTATGCTTCATTCAATTTTTTATTAATCAAAGAACCTCCTACAGTTGAATCCAATAATGTCTTGTATGAGAAAGAAACCCCCATGTAGAATATATGCAAAGTCAACCACTTTTACAAACCATGATGAGGACACTGCCGCAATAAACCTTTAAATCTATCCCATGCTTCAAATAGTGATTCTCCATCTTCTTGAGATAAACTTGTGATTCTATTCTTCATATATGTTGTCCTACTTGGAAGGAAAAAATGATTTAGAAACTGTTGCTCTAGTTGTTCCTAGTTTGTTATGCTTTGTGGAGGGAGAAAATACAACCAAGTCCTTGCTCTATCTTTGATACTAAAAGGAAATGCCAACAACCGAATAGCATTAGCAAAAACTCCTTCACAATACACCATATTGCAATAGTCTTGGAATATCTCAAGGTATAAATAAGGGTTTTCTGAATTTGCTACTCCAAATTTGTGACTTTGTATCATGGAAATTAATATTGGGTCTAGTTGGAAGTTGTCAACATCGATTTGAGGTTGCACAATAGGAGAACTCACTCTTACAGATATGGGTGTGAAAAATTCTCTCAAAGGCATGTTTACCATGTCAGATCTCATTGTATCTTGTAAAAAAAATTAGTAAGTTTTTGGATAAAAATTCACAATCACCTACAAAATAGAATTATTAGAAAAACAAGAATGCAGAATTCAAATAGCAAGAAAGAAAAATGTAGAATTTATTAACAAGAATAAATGAAGTCTAGAGTAACTAAATTACTAGTCAACTAATGTTAATCGAAAATAGTTCTCGGCAACGACACCAAAAACTTGTTGCAAAATTAGTAAGTGTATGGCTAAGACATCAAGTAATAAGAATATCGATCCATAGGGACTATTGATTAAGCACTAGTCAAGTTTGTAAAGAAAGTTTTCTAGACGGTCGAATGTTGGTTGAATGCTTGAGAACCAGAGTCTTGAGAGAGTGAGCTAAGTGCTAGAGAGAGTTGAGAGGGAGAGGGAGAGAGAGTGAGTTGACTTAGGGGGATGATTCTAGGATTTTGATTTTACTATGATACTAGTTAATGTCCCTAGAACATGTTCATCTCCTTACACTCCATGTTTATACTCTTGCAAAGATTCTAACCAAATTATCGATAAGAACCCATGAAGGTTACACCGGAGTACTTACACCGTTTCCTTCTAATGCTATTAAGTAGAAGAGGTAACATAAAAAGTCTGCTTAAAGGACTATCCTCTGTCACTAAGGGCTCCCTGGTCATATAATCTAGATTACACAAGTTACTTCCTAACATTGAAATGGTGAAAACTCATTAAAATCTAATTAGCTAATCCCTTATGGAGAATTAGCCTCATTTCAAGTCGATGACTTAGAAAATCTAGTTAAAGGACTACCCTCTATCACTAAGGGCTCCTCGATCATATAATCCAAAGCATCTTCTTAACATGATGACAAATACTTCACATCCACATGCATTCACCACACACATATTACATTAAACACATACTAGGCACAACACACATGGAACAAGTCATAAACACATCAAAGAACAAAGAAATGGACAAATTCATAGTTCATACATCAATTTCACATCATAATTACTTCCTACATCCTAGAATTCCGAAGACTACTCTATAGCAATGAAGAGACAACCAAAAGACATGAAGAATAATATTCTACAACTCAGTACATAGAGAAGAGAGAAGAGAATGCTTATTAATGTGATGCCAATGTCTTTGGGAGAGTCTCCTTGCTCCGGAGGTGGACAGATCATCGAGATGGATAGAGATAGTAGCTCTAGGATTTCACCCTAAGGGGAGAACCCTCTCCCAAGGAAGGGGGAGGAGTCCCAAACAAAAGATGAGTCAAATTTATACTTCCCCCAAACTATCCAGATCTACCAAATTTGTTAGGCTCTGCCAAACTAGGTTTTTACCCCTTAGACCACTTTATCTTAGTTGAACTCTAAGCCAAAGTTGTATCTCTTGAAATTATCTTTAATTTGATATATTAAACGTGCCAAAATTCTAACCTACCAGAAAGTTATGGTGGTCCAAAGTTTGGTCTGCAGTCTGGGCGAAGAATGCGATACGACCATGCCTGGTAGGCACAACTGTGCCTTTTATCATGGCTAGATCATGGTTTCTGCAATTTCACTCTGAAGCAAAGTTGTAGATATCCAAGTTATCTACATTTTGAGATTGATTCAGTTTGTTTCTCCAACTATATGAAAAGTTATGGGCATTTTACTTTTGGTCCATAGGGATGTCTGGAATTCGATATGGTCGTGCCTAAAAGGCACGTCCGTGCCGTGATCAATTCGGAAAAAGTAGCAAATTTGACGTGGTCATGATTTTTAGCACAACCTGGCCATGTGAGAGGATTTTAGTTCCTTTTTAGCATGATGTTGGCCCTGATTTTGTTTGAGGAACATGGCGATGTCGTGGGACACGACTGAAGCATGATTCTTTCTTGATGTGAGGCATGACCATGTCAAAAGACACAACCATGCCATGGATGCTTCTTCCCCTAGCTCCAAGATGGGCACGGCCATGTCATGGATGCTTCTACCCCTATCTCCAAGATGTGCACGACCGTGGCGAAGTAAAGTAGGGCCCTAGTGAAGTCTAGCATGGCCATGGTGAATTGAGACATGGCCCTGGGAAAGTGAAGCATGACCCTTGTGAAGTGAGGCATGGCCCTAGGAAAGTGAAGCATGGCCCTGGTGAAGTGAGGCATGACCTTGGGAAAGTGAAATGAGGCATGACCCTGGTGAAGTCTCTCCAAGCTTGCTCCAATATCAAATATGTTCCATTTTTGCTCCAAAATCCATCCTGTCAATCAAAATACAAAAAGAGCATATCTCTGAATCGAAGGAGTAAAAGCATGATAATATAATGAATAGGTTGCGATAATGTAGATCATACTGAGTGAAATATAAGGAGATGTCCAACAAATAATGCCTAAAAACATATATAATCTACGCACATCAATTTCCAAACCTTTGACCAATTTATTGCTAAAGGATGTTGAATTCTATTTTGATCAAAATTGTCTAGATGCTTTTGATAGGATTAAAAGAGCTTTGGTGACCGCTCTTATAATGTAAACACCATATTAGAAGTTCTCATTTGAAATCATGTGTGATGCAAGTGATTATGTCGTAGGAGTAGTGTTGGGACAAAGAAATGATAAGAAAGTATATGCCATACATTATGCTAGTAAAACTCTAGATGACGTCCAAATCAACTATGTTACTACGAAAAAAGAATTATTAGTAGTTATCTTTGCAATTGATAAGTTCAGATCATTTTGGTGGGATCAAAAGTAATAGTTTATACAGAACACATAGTCATTCGATATTTACTCGATAAGAATGATGCAAAATCCTGGCTTATCAGATGGATATTGCTATTTTAGGAGTTCGATCTAGAAATCAGAAACAAGAAAAGGGCATAAAATGTTGTCTTGGACCATTTATCCAGAATGTGTCAAGATGTACAAGGAAACATAGATGACCATTTGCCTATTAATGACTCTTTTCTAAATGAACATCTTATATCTATCACTAGTATGAATGTCCCATGGTATGTAGATTTTGTGAATTTGTTTGCTAGTGGAATTCTCTCACCAAATCTCACTTTTCAATATAGAAAGAAATTTTTCATAAATGTCAAGTATTATGTATGGGATGAACTCCTTCTTTACAAGAAGTGTGGTGATACAATCTATGGAAGATGTGTATTTGAGGATAAAACTAAGCAAATTCTGCATCATTGTCACTCATCATCTTATGGGGGACACTCTAGAATTGTAAAGACAATAACCAAAATTTTATAAGCTGACTTTTTTTGGCCCCACTTGTTCAATGATGCATGGGAATACATGTTATCTTGTGATCGTTGTCAGAAAACGGGCAATATTTCGAGGTGGCATGAGATGTCATTGAACTTTATTCTTGACGTTGAGCTCTTTGATGTTTGGGAAGTTGATTTTATAGGGTCGTTTCCTTTATCATGTGGCAATAATTACATCTTGGTTGCTGTAGATTATGTTTCCAAATGGGTAGAAGTTATAGCCTCTCCAACTTATGATGCCAAAGCTATCATTAAGATATTCAAGAAGGTAATCTTTCCTAGGTTTGGAGTTCCAAGAGTAGTTATCAGTGATGGAAGTTCTTACTTCATTGAACGACAGTTTGAGAACTTACTTAAGAAATATGGGGTAAGCCATAAAATTGCAATGTCATATCATCCACAGGAAAGTGGGCAAGTAGAGATATTAAATAGAGAGATCAAATGAATTTTGGAAAAGACAGTATCCATGACCAGAAAGGATTGATCTATAAAGTTGGATGATGCTTTATGGGTTTACTATACTTCTTATAAGACTCCAATTGGAATGACACCATTTCATTTGGTTTAAGGAAAGCCTTGTCATCTACTAGTAGAATTGGAGAATAAGGCCTATTGGGCAATTTAACGATTGAACTTTGATTTGAAATCAACGGAAGAAAAAAAGAAAACTTCAACTTAATGAATTAGATGAGCTCAAAATGGATGCTTATGAGCATGCTAAGTCCTATAAGGAAAGAAGAAAAAACTGGCATGATAGACATATTGTGCAAAAAGAATTTCATGAAGGAGATCATGTATTGCTTTTTAATTTAAGACTAAGATTGTTTCTTGAAAAAATAAAATCACGATGGTCAGGATCTTTTAGAATTCAAAAGGTATATCCATATGGGACAGTTGACGTTTGGAACAAGGAATCAGGGTTTTATAAAGTGAATAAGCAGAGATTAAAAAGATATTTCTTAGGGATGCCCGTTAATGAGGAAGATGAACAATATTTTTTTGAACCTCGTCCTCCAAATTGAACCAAGATAAGGGTCGATCTCATGACCTTCAACGAGCGATTCTTGGGAGGCAACCCAAGGGTTGACTTTTCTATTTTGTTTCTTTGTTTTTAGTTTCTTGAATTTTATTTTGATTTGATTTTATGTGTAGGAATTTGAAAGAATAATGATGAATGACCATGTAAAATATGACAAATTAAAATTTAGGGCTTTAAAAAAATAAGAAGAAGAAATGACTTAACGAAAAATTTAGGAAGTTTTAGATTTTTTTCGGGGATTAATCCAAAGTCATATGAATTAATTAAGGTAATTTCTAATTTAAATGGGAGTTGATTAAATCAATTAACCCAAAATAATAATTAATAAACCCTAAGTTAATTAATCAAACCTAAGTTAGGTTTATAAATATTTAAATCATTGTACACTCCTCACCTTCACTTGATTTCTCTCGAGCCTGCCATCGCTGAGCCACCGTCTCTTTCTCCGATTGCGGCCGACCATCAGCCACTGGCCAGGAGCTCAAGGTCGCTGGCCACCAGAGATACCAATGGCTGGAATTTGATCTCCCTGGTTCCTCTTGATCTCCTCTTCTCATGATTCTCACCGCCACTCCTTCGTTTTCGGCTATCATCATGATCAAGAGAGTCATCGCCGATCAACTGCAATCCTAGTCGAGGCCACATAGCCAGGTTAGGTTAGATCTTATTTTCCCTTTCGTTGCTCTGACCTTGTTGCTGATACTCCTAATCCGGCAAACTATGATTTCCTTACTCCAGTCGAATCTCAGTTGGATTTGATTTCTGGTCTTGTCTCTACCATTTCAGAATAAATTCTGGCTAGTTACTGATGCCTAGGTTATAATCTAATTTTTGACACCGGCAAATCCACACTATTGGAACTGTCGATTTGCTGTTCCGGATAAATTCCCATCTGCCATAGTGACTATAAACACCAACAAAAGAGGTAAGATTTGGTTAGATCTGATGTTCTTAGGTGGTGCTATATTAGTCATGGTGATTGGGTTTGAATGTTGTTTTCTGTTCATTGTTTGGACAACAAGAAGGTTTATGAACAAATTCAATTTTCAATTAAAGCTACTGGTTTTGGTTATTGCTGACAAACTCTAAGGTAAATTTATTTTCCTCCATCAGTAGGTTAGTGGTTTTTGTATATGGATTAGGGTTATGATATTGTTAAGAAATGGATAGTGATCTGTTATTGGATGTATGACTGTTGTAGATAATGTTTTCGGCCATATCAGTATGTTAGTGATTCAATTTGGTTGGTAAGAATGGATTGGTTAACCTAATTGTGAGGTAGAGTAATTTTTATCTTGTAATTGGTAGGTTATGGTGGTTTTAAGATTGTGTTAGCCTAGTATCATATGCTACCCTTTGATAATCTAAATTCTTAATGATTTAAGAAGAATTTACCTTGAAAACCTAATTCTAAAACTAAAGACTTAGGTTACATAATTCAGAAATCAATCTTCATTTATGGATGTTCTAAAATTGAATTCTAAAGGAAAACTTTAATCTAAATGAGTGAGGGGTAAATTGATAATTGTTGGTGAAAGGGATTTGCGGATTCAAGACTTTTGTATGAATTAAATGATGAACTTAATTAGTTGGGTTCATACAAGGCTTTAAACTACCTAAATAACCTAGGATGATTATGCCTAATTTATTAGGGTTAATTTTGGATCTGGTTTCCTTGAACTGGAGCTTAGTATCACATAGGCTAAATGATATCCTCATGTATGAGTTGGAAATAATTAAGCAAGTGAGGATATGATATGTGGTTTTAGAGGATTCATTAAATTTGTAGAGGGTAATAAACCTTTATGTTTAATTGGTTGGATGTGATCCATTAATTAGGATGATAAATCCATGTCATTTAGCTAATGAGTTTTATTACTAGTAATAGCCTAACACTTAAGTATTTTTTATGTTGCTACTTATAGGATCCAGATTCGAGACAGGGCATCGGATCTGAGGACAGCTAGTGCTTCCTACTACTTGAGGCGGGTACTTCTTACTTTATTTCTCTAGTTAATTGACCTTTAGTGCATGATTTAAGTTTTGGATATTAATTTGGTATATTGACTCTATTCTTATTTATCATGAGTTTGATACTTGATGCTTGACCTTAGAGATAAATCTCTTTGCGGTTGATACAGTCTCTCATTTTTGCTACTCATATGGATCAGTAGTTATTTGCTAGTTTGTTATGTACATTCACTTTTATGGATATATGTTTTCGGATATGCCTGTGATTTTGTCATTTGGAGTTGTTTAGATCGGTGATATGTTTTATTGCTTCATGCTCATTGTAGCATTTCATTTTATTTACACGCTGATGACTATATATCCCTTATGGGTGAGAGGGTCATTAGTCATATTTTCCTGCCCGCTCGGTCACTCGAGGTAGTGACGGCTGGAGTGTGTGCAGTATCTCAGATCGGGCTCACTCAACCACTTAGGGATAGTGGTTGTATGGAGTGTATGCCGACAAAAATCTTTTATGATGTAGCTAGATAGTTACTTTGTTCATCTTGTTCACTCGTTCTACTGGAGAGTAGTGGTTGTATAGAGTGCGTATAGTAGTCACAGTCCTACCCATTCGATCACATTGATGTAGTGATGGCTGGAGTGGTGAGTAGGAGTGACTTTGCACTGCATATGCATTTGCACTTGCATGTGCATTATTATTGTGAATTTGTGCACGGTTGGACGTTTGTTGACCTTGTGTGGTGATTTAATACATTGGATGTGTTTTGCTTGCTTATAGTTGATTTATGCTATTTTTATTACACTCCTGAGTATTGAGTAGCACTGTATCAAATTATGTATTATTTTTGAGATCATTACTTTATATCTAGTGGATCAGACCTGTCTTAAGTAATTTCTGTTATTACTTTTCCTTTTATCAGGTTAGTACTTTCATATTCGAGACTGTATACCTTTGTTTCCATATCTATATTAGTCATGCACTATTCTTCTTTACCCGCTGAGTTACTTTAAACTCACCATATGTATGTTTATTTTCTTCAGGTGGTTGTTAGATACTACGTGAGTCGCTGGAGATCCCGTCTGCTTGTCCCACAGCACCAAGAGAGTGTATTCGTCTTCCGCTAGGTATTTCCTTTTTCCTTTCTTATTTAGATTTATTAGTTGAGTTTTAGGCCATGCATTGTAATAAAATTGACTTTCTGATCATTGGTTATCAGATTTGGTTTTGGATTTGATACTTTGGACATTCTTCTATTTCGTGTGTGTAAGTCGTGTAGACTTACACTATTGTGGATGGTTTTAAGCCGTGTGGGCTTGTTTCGTATATTACTTCTCCTGTTGAGAGGTTTTAATTATTATTGCTGATTTCTTTAGGTTAGTTGTAAATATAACTGCGTGGTTGTGTTTATTATTATCTATTGACGATTATGTAGCCAGGATATGTGCTCGTTACAGGAGAGTTGCTGTCCGATTTTCGTATGATAAGTATATTCTCAGGGCGTAACATAGTAAGTTAGGAAAGCTCTGTCAATGCATGTCTAGGAAGAATCATACATGTTCGACCTGGTGCAATTGACCTAGTTGAACTAACTGAAGTTACCCCAGTCCAATCTAAGCTAGTTAGACCAAGGTTTGGTATTAAATTTCTTAGGTAAGACTATTTGAACAGCTTTGTCTTAGGTATGTGGTTACTTTAATGATGTCCAAGTAGCTCACCACGGCCTGGAAGCTTATTCAAAGAATGTCTGCTTGGTAGACCCAAAGTTAAACTTGAATCCAACACAAGTTAAAATAACCTCACATAAATAACTCAACTCATCTCACAAAATTATAGGATAACCTTGGTTGAAAAATTAGACCGGGTGAGATGATTAAGAACTTTAATTTCAAATATTGAATTCAAAAATTAAATTCAAATTTTAAATTCACATTTTAATTCAAATATTAAATTTTAATTTTAATTTTAAATTCAAATATTAAATTTTAATTTTAATTCAAATATTAATTTTCTAATCTTAAGTAATTTCAATCAATTAATGAATATAATCTTAAATAAAAATTATTCTTTCATCTTTAAAAAAAATCTTTTAAAAATTATTTTAAAAAATTATTTTAAAAATTATTTTAAAAATTATTTTAAAAATTTATTTTAAAAATTATTTTTAAAAATTTCTTTTAAAAAATTCTTTTAAAAAAATCCTTCTTTTAAATTCCTTTTAATTTTTTTTTAAAAAAATCCTTTTAAAAATTCATTTAAAAAAAAACTTTTAAAAATTCATTTTAAATTCCTTTTAAGAATTCCTTAATGTCAAAATTATTTTAAAATTTAATGTCAAAATTATTTTAAAACCTAATTAAATAAATTAATAAAAAAATTAATTTAAATTAAAATGTTATATCTAACAACAACTCTTACTTTTTTGTAGGAATCTAAGTGGATACTCGATAGTGGGTGCTCCAGACACATGACTGGGGATCACACAAAATTCAGCACTCTAAAACTCAAGAAATTAGAAACCGTTGCATTTGGAAACAACGGTAAACTTAAGGTAATTGGCATAGGTAATATTGAGCTTGAATCTGATTTCATCA
>JBBUKS010070125.1:0-25000 GCA_038050645.1 Hedychium gardnerianum
TGGTGCTATTCTTGCCAGACTAGCACCACGTTGGTGCTGGTCTTCCAAAACCAGCACCACGGTCCGTGTCAATTAACACGCGGTCATAGTTTCTTGTGGGAGTCTCAGAATTATGACTGGAGATCATATGTACATTCTAGGCACTCTAATCTTTCATTCTATGAAAAAATTACAGAAATCTAAGTCATCTAAGTCCATCAATGGATTTTAGTTAAAACCCATTGTTGGATCTAGAAAATTCAGATCAAACACATTTCAAGTCATATGGGTTAACATGGGTTAGGAGAGTTTAAATATGTCCTCCTTTATTATTTATATACATTCCTATCAGTGCTCACAATATTTTTTGAAAATTGTGGTGTTGTTTTGAGAAGATCAGCATCATGTTGTTGCTGATGTTCTCAAAACAGCACCAAGTTTTGTGAGAAAAATATTACGATGGTGTTGTTACTTGAATCCCAAAGTTTAGATATCTTGCCAACTTATTATTTAAGATTTAGATATGAACAACTATGATATTTGATATAGAAGATACATCTAACATTCACTTTTATGTTTGTCTGATCAGATTGACAAAATCAAATTTCAGAGAATACTTGAATATTGGTAGTGATGAAATAGTGAGCATGAATGAGATAGCTAAAATAATACAATGCCCTTTAAAAATGAGAATCTTTCAATCCATCATTTATATACATCTAGTAATTTACAACTAGTAATTTATAAGGGTTATATAAAAAATAGTAATTTATATTATTTATATACAAAAAAAGTAATTTACATCAATTAGATACAAAATATTAATTTACATAGTATTAAATAGTCAATTTTATGTCACCATAAACACTGTATAATGAATATTAAAATCACTAGATCACCATAGTTTCATAATTAGAATTTAAAAGCTGAGTTCATTATCTTGTTCCCTACTACATATCGTAACTCTTCGTATATTTTGCTGTGACTTTTTAGTACTTCTATAATACAGTGATTCAACGAATTATAATACAAAAAATGAGAGTGCAATCTGTAAACAAATAATGAAAACAATTAATACAAAACCATTAATAATATAAGGTTATATAATTACTTACGCTAAGGTTTGCTTGGGCGAATGCACTTATCTAACTTGAAATGATTGGGAACCTCTGTTTGGATCAATACTGGGAAGCTCAAATATGATTTATATACAAAATAATTATTAACATGTTAATGTCAAATAGTCAGTTCTGTGTAATCTCATTCCATAAAAAATAGTGAGAATTGTCATAGTGAAAATTTGAAGCCTTCGTTCATCCTAAGACATGTTGTTAGAACCTGCAATAATAAAGACAATTATTAACTTTAATTTCTTAATCAACCGTCATAATTTAATTAAAAAAAAATTTGAATTCTGGGAAAGCCTAATGAAATAATTGAATCAACCATACTAATCCTCTTTCAATCGAGTTGAATGACCATTACAACAAGTACATTGTAGAAAGTAAAAGCCCAATACCTTCAAACCAATAAAATCATTGTATAACAAACTTTCAAATGATATTTAAAATTACAGCTTCTATTCTCTGCTATCAATGAACTACAAAATAGATCATAAAACATGATAAAAATTCTGACATTGATGCTGGTTTGAACAAAACAGCACCAACGTGGTGATGGTTTGAACAATACCAACTTGGTGCTAGTTTGAACAAAACAACACCATGTTGCAGCATCACGTATGCCCTGCTATCAGTTAACTACACAATAAATCATGAAACATTATGAAAATTCTAACGTTGGTGCTGGTTTTGTTCAAAAGAGCACCAACGTGATGCTACTTTTTTTTTCAAAACATCATCACAAAAAAAATAACACCAACGTTCCATTTAACTCGATCAATTATGGATTTGTCAACACTTGAATTTTTTCACTGCAAGATACATCCTATATGATAGAGTACAATCAATCACCAAACTAATAAAGATCCAACTTTAATTGAAGTTCAACTTTCAAGTATATTACATAGAATTAAATTTTTTTAGCAAAAATAGAGGGATTACCTTGATTTTTCAGCTGCATATTCTTAAGAAAGCGGCGGTTGTGAGGGATCCACAGAGGGATGACGCGGGAACGAGTGACGAAAGCGAGGGATCCCAAGAGAGACGGCATGGTCGGCGTGGACTTTAGGGTTTAGGGAATCGAGGGAAGAGAGGAGAGGAAGAGAGTCTAAGCATCTGAAGTTTTGGGTGGAAAAGAATAAAAATCGAGGTCAAATAAATCCCATGCAAGGAAGAGAAAAAAAAAAAAGAGATTAAAAAATATTTCTAAAAATTACGTCAGATATCCAGGTAGGCTATCGCCTATAGTTGTCTGTATAAGAAAGTATAGGATATCAAAACGGTGTGAAATAGATAGTTAAGTTAGGTAATATAAATTTGAAAGGTGAAATTAAAAGTTCATTAATTTCAAATATTAATAACCGTTGGATTCGAGGCTGTGGGCTGTAGCTGCCTGTCCGTAACGAAAGGCAGTTTTAGATCCGATCGAAAGGAAACTAGCCGTTGGACAGCGTGGACTCGTTGAATATGTCAGTGCCACCGTTACGTTCCGCCCTCTTCCTTTTATATTCGTAACGGGTCTGCCCCACAGACGCAATAACGCAAACGCTCTTCACGCTCTCTGCGCACAGCGATCGCCCTGCGACGACTCCGCGACTGCTTTCTCTCTCTCCGGCTCTCTGTTGGATCTGCGACGGAAGAAGAAGGAGAAGAGGAAGTGGTTATCAGATTCTTCGCTCACTGAAACAAGAAGCGTCTCCGATCGATTTTAATTATTCTTTTTTTTCTTGGTTTTTTGTTCGTTGTCTAATTGCTTTTTCTGGTTGCAGGGTTCTTAGGGGTTCTTCTTCCTCAGTATATATATATATATATATTTTTTGTCTTTGTTTTTTCGTTTGCTCTTTGTTTTTCTCGATTTTACAGATACTATGGATGCAGGAAGTTTTTCGTCTTCTTCGGTGTCTGCAGGGAAAGTTCGATCGCCGTCGGCGTCTCGTCCGCCTCTACAAAACGTTCCGTCCAGGCCTTTTTTGCCTTCCATGCGTACATCCTCTCGGAATCCATCTTGTCGTAACAACGTAAGTCCTTGATTACTTACTAGTGTACGGATTTGGGGTTTCTTTTTTGTTACAATGATTCTCATCTGTTGTCTCGCTCCGATTTCGTTCGCTTTAAATTGCATGCTCCCCTAGTAAAGATTGCTTTGTTTATGCCTCAAATTTAGGGTTTTTAGATTAGGGAAAGAAGCATCTTTTTCCTGTTCTTATGACCGTTAGGTGATTGATATCGTCTTTCAGTTCTATTTGAGTAATTTTGCTTGGTCATTCATAGGGTGACAGATTCATACCCAACAGAGCAGCTATGGACATGGATATGGCATACTACCTGCTAACAGAGACGAAGAAGGAGAAGGGGAACGATCTCCCAGCTTCGCCATCCAAAGTGGCATACAGGAAACTTCTTGCTGAGAATCTTCTCAATAACAGAACAAGAATTCTTGCTTTTAACAGCAAACCACCAGCACCGTCTCAGTCTTTCTTTCAAGAAGCGGATGTCGTTTCTACTCGAAGTGTTAAGTCTGGGAAGCAACGTAGACATATTTCTCAAGTATGTTTTAGCTTATTCCTTGTGCTATTCTTTTTTTCTTCCAGTTGTCCTTCCCTCTTATTCACAATTGGTTTCATTTCTCTTAGTCGGCAGAGAGAACTCTTGATGCACCAGACATCGTGGATGACTACTACCTGAATCTTCTGGATTGGGGAAGCAGTAACGTGCTCTCTATCGCCCTTGGGAATACTGTGTACTTGTGGGATGCTTCGAATGGAGCTACTTCAGAGCTTGTGACTCTGGAAGAAGACTCTGGCCCTGTCACCAGCGTTAGCTGGGCTCCTGACGGGCGGCATCTTGCTGTTGGATTGAACTCTTCAGACATTCAGCTATGGGACTCAACCTCAAATCGTCTGGTGAGTGTTTCTTTGAGACCTCCACCGAAGATTTGTTTCTGTCTTTTTGTTCTCTTTGTTTCATGAATGTAAAGATTAGATCTTTAATAATAATAAAAACATTTCTTTTTGTTAGTGTTCTAAATACAAATTTGCAGTTTGCTCAATGTCTGACAAGAACTGTTCCATTGCTATAGCTGAGGACTCTGAAAGGGGTGCATGGAACAACAACGGGAGGAATGGATGGAACGACAGGAGCGGCAAGGATAGGATCTCTGGCATGGAATAATAACATCCTGACTTCAGGTGGAATGGACGGCAAGATAGTCAACAACGATGTAAGAATAAGAAATCACGCTGTGCAGACTTATCGCGGCCACCAACAAGAAGTGTGCGGATTGAAGTGGTCGGGATCAGGTCAGCAATTAGCTAGCGGAGGCAATGACAATCTTCTGCACATATGGGACATATCCATGGCGTCTTCTAATCCATCACCAGGCCAAAATCAGTGGCTCCACAGATTCAGTGATCACATGGCTGCAGTGAAAGCTCTTGCTTGGTGCCCATTTCAAAGCAATTTGCTTGCATCCGGTGGCGGCGGAATGGATAAGTGCATCAAGTTTTGGAACACTCACACGGGTGCTTGTCTGAACTCGGTGGACACAGGCTCTCAAGTTTGCGCTCTCCTCTGGAACAAGAACGAGCGTGAGCTCCTCAGCTCTCATGGATTTACCCAGAATCAACTTACCTTGTGGAAGTATCCTTCTATGGTGAAGATTACTGAGCTCACTGGTCATACTTCGCGAGTCTTATTCATGGCTCAGGTAATGTTGGAATTTGAATGCTGCCTCTTTGTTAATATACTGTTTCTAATTGTTCATAACTAAATTACAGAGTCCAGATGGCTGTACTGTTGCGTCCGCAGCTGGAGATGAAACTCTAAGATTTTGGAATGTGTTTGGATCTCCTGAAGCACCAAAACCTGCTGCCAAGCCCACTGCACCATTTGGCGGTTTTAATCTCATCCGATGAGGAGTGGAGAAGAGCAGCGGCCTGCTATTGCTGTTTAAGAGCTCTCTCGGATACAGATTTCAAGCTCACAGACTACCAGCTGCTGCTGCTGCTGCTGCTGCTGCGAGATGGATGATGTATTTTTAGAATTGAATCAGTGACATAAAAAGGTGTGTTCTGTTGATATTTAAAAAAAAAAACTTGTATGATGCTTCTCAATTTTAAAATGTGTTATAATCAGTTAATTAAAACAACATTGAGTCAATTATACAGTTGACTGAATCACTTTTAGTTAGATTGGTTTATCAGTTGAATGAATTTGATGGTTTGATTTATAACGAGATTGAAACTAAAGATTTCACACCAGTTTTCACTAATTGGAAGTGTCCCTTTATTTGCAGAATCGCCGTGGAGAAGAAAGGGTGGCTGACAGAATCACTGCTCATTTGTAAAATCTCTTTTACAAACTGGAAAAGCTGTTGAAAAAAAAAACTATTGGCATAGTGAAAAGTGTTTTAAAGTTTAGAGGAATAAATAATTGAACTGAATTCTATTGATTAAAAAACTTGTCTAAGTATTTTTGATTGATTTGGTCTTATATAAAATTTTCATCGATTACTTGATAAATTCAAAAATACAGATAAGTTACGAAAGATGATCCAACACCATCTGCGGTTTGAATATGTAGCAACACGAATTTGAATGGCAGCCCACTTAGGGTAATATTTACTTGCAGTATTAGATGAATGTGAATTGTTAGAAAATCAAGATTATTTCCTGCTTAAAATAAAAGAAAAGTTGGATTGTAAATGTTTCTTTAGATTAGTTTTAAAGTGTCAGATTTAACCAGTTAACAATCATCTTCTTCCTTCTCAAATCTGGCCAGCAAACTTCCTTCTCCTGTGTCAACTAGCTAACAACAACCCAGCCATCAACAAGCTCGCGGCGGCCGTGGCTAGGCCGTTGTGACCCATGAGTCGGGGTTCAGTTGTTCCCTCAGGATGAATTGTTAATTAGTACTAAGATATTATTATCATAAAATTTAAAATTAAATTTTAATTAATAATTAAATTTCTATCCTCCAATCTATTTTTGTTATTATTTAAATTAATAATCATTCTTTATTTATTTCTTCCGATATTAATTCTGAGACATTGATAAAAATATTGGGGGTAAATATTCCGCCCTTTGCCACCATAAGTCAGGATTCTGCCAAGCTGTTGTGAGTCATTAGACCATTGCTAGGCTGCCATGAGTTGACCAAGGTTAAACCATTGCTAGGCTGCCATGAGTTGTGCTTGTGGCTAGTCTGATCAATGAGAGTTCAGATGGGTCAAAAAAAATTAACATCTGAGAGTGACAGGTGGATTCGGTGATTTGAAAAATTCGATATCGTACTAGCAGGTCGATTCGATATTGAACCAAATTCAAACAGATCTAGAGGATCCGATATTTGACAGATGAATTGAGATAAGTACTTGGAGTTAGTATAATGAAATCGTGTCTCGGTAGAGACTAACTTTAAGCGCTGATCCAACTGAAGAAACCAACAGAAATTTTTAAATTGAGATCAAGACAGTCTCAATTGTCATATTCATGCATTTCTATATCTGTCATGCATTTCTATATCTGTCTAACTATGTTTTGCTAGGCTGTTATTATTATTGTCTATGTTAATTTTGTTTTACAGATAAAATAAAATTTTGGTTAAAAGTAGGTTCGGTCGACCGAACAAGAGATTTCGTCGACTGATCAAACTAGACATGTAGAGACTCAGTTGAAGTTCAGCAAAACATGATGAAAGTTTTATCAGTCGACGGATCCCGGGAATGATTCGACCGATCAAAGCCAACGTGGTGCAGAGATCAAATCAAATCAACTCAGAATATGAATTCATTGGGATTAGTCGATGGATTAGCTGGATCAGTCGACTGATACAATTTTGGTAAGAACAACGATTAAATCGAATCAAAACAAAAAAGACAAACACCAGGTTCCGTCACAGGTGGATCAATCAACTGAACAAGTGTGATTTCAGGGATCGGACGAATTGAATCAGAGCAAAAAAGGAAAGACACGGGGTTCAGACGACAGACAAGAGGATCAGTCTATTGAAAGGTTTAGTCGACTGATCGAGTTTTCAGTTGACGGAACATTACCTATAAAAGAAGTCATCGGGGTCTGAGTCGAAGAACAACTCTCTGTGTGCTCCATTTCGCTACTGCTACTACTGCTGTGCATTCAAGTCTTGATCCTACTGCGCCAGAAAGTTCACTAACAACTATGTCGTATCTTATACTCCTTTATTATCGATATACTTTATTATTTGTATTATTTTAAAAAGGAGATTGTAGGATTGTTACTATACTCCTCATTTATTGTATGAGTTTACTCTTCTCCGAAAGATTTCGAAGAAGAGAGTTATAGTATTTGTCTATCGAAAGCGACCGAGAGTCGCAAGCCTTGGATTAATAGTCGCTGGACTACGAACCAAGTACTCGTGTCTTTGTGTTTTTATTTTATTTATTTTCGTTGTAACTTAACTTTAACTTACGAGAAAAAAATTTTAATCAGACGAGATTTACATCCCTCTCTCTTTCTTCTTCCTCGATCCAATAAATCGAACCGATCGAATTTTGAAATTCGGTTCGGTTAATTCTATTTTCATTTTTTAAAAAAATTTGGTTCGGTTTTCGATTAATTTGGTTCGGTTTCGATTTTAAATTTCATAATTCAGTTAAACCGAATAAAAATATTAATTTAATTATTTTTTATTTAAAAATATAATTAATTAAATAAAATTTAGTTTTTTAATTTAAAACTAAAATTTTATTTAAAATTTTAGTTAATTTGATCGAAAACTGAATTAATTGATATTTAATTAGTTCAATCCGTCCAATTTTTTGTAGGAAAATCAATTAATTCGGTTCGAAAAAAATTGATTTATTCAATTCAAATGATTCGATTTTAATTGAATACTCAATTTTATTCACAATACGTCAATTTTCTTATAATTTATCATATCATTATTTTTTTTTAAATTTTTTTTCTCAAAAATGAGAATAAGAGATAAGAGAATAAGAGATAATAATATTTTAATATTTAGAAAATAAATTTCATATAAAATCTAAATTTAGAGAATAAATAGAATAATTTATGTAAAGATTTTTTTTATATAAAATATAAAATTTAAAATAAATTTTTTATTTAAAAAATATGATATAAATGTTCTAACACTATAAAAGTATTATATTAAGTGTTATATAATATAATAATTTTTACGTAATTAGTCTATAATAGTATAGAAAATCAAAAATAATATTATAGTAATTATTTAATAATTTTTATATATTATAATAATTATTTGATAGTTATTACACGTGCTATAATAAAATTAAAATAAAGGATATTAAGAGGATAAAATATTTAAGGTAAAGGGATGTCTATTTGTCTATTATAAATTAACAAAAAGATTTGTGTTTTTTTTTAAACTATTCTGTAAAAGAGGAGGGCAATTAAATGAGAGAAAAAAAAAGGCCTTGATGGGGCCGGAACGAAAAAGGGGGGCTTTTTAGCGTAATCGCCAAATTTTGTTTGTTTTTATAAAAATATATTTATTTACATTTGTTTATTTTTCATTCGGTCGCGTGGTGTTAAACTGCCTCCGGAGAAGGAGGTCAAAATCTCGGACCAAATCGGTCCCAGCGAGCGACCAAAAATTCGAGAAAGTCCTTTCGGTTTCTTTCCTCTTTGTTGCTTCCCGCTTCTTGCCCATCTTCGCCTAGCCCTTGGTTCAAGACTAGGGTTTTCTAGCGCTATCACTACCCAAGCGGATTGATGGCCCTTTCTCCTTTCTAGGGTTTTGTTCCGATCCTTTATCTTGGTCGCGTCGGTGCTGGCCGGATTCCTCCCGTTTTGCGACCATGAGTGCGGTGAACATAACGAATGTTACGGTGCTGGACAATCCGACGGCGTTCCTCAGCCCGTTCCAGTTCGAGATCTCGTACGAGTGCTTGGTTCCTCTGGAAGATGGTATGCTCTTCTTTTTTTTTTGTTTTTTTTTTCTTCCCTTGGCTGATGATGTGACTTCTTGATGAAATAAAGTTTCTTTTTCTAAAATGTTTTTTTGTTTGTTTCACTGCCATGTTTCTTCATGGATTTGAAATGCTCATGTCTCCTTTTGTCTGGTGTTGTTCTTTGTACTTGTTCTGGAATCAAAGTGAAAGGGGTTTAGGGTTTTGAGAAGAGATTTTATTGGGATACATTAATGGTGTTCCTGCTCAAATGGTAGATCTTGAGTGCAAAATATCGAAGTGGAATAGACTGAGAGGGAGAAGAAGCGTTTATGATTCATAAGAAGGCATAGTGAGGAGGTAATGTACTCTGTGGTAATTTGTCATGTCTACTGGTGTTGAAACAATTGGATGTCCAGAAGGAACTGAAAAAAAAAAGGCCCAACATAAGCAAATGAAAATGTAGATGGGACAACTGAAGAATTTTTTAATCTACTATTTTGTAGAGGAGAGTTTTGAATCATGTCATCATGCACTACATGAATGTGTGCTGACTATAGTATAGCGACAATGCTGCCTTCAGAATGGTAGTTGTATGTCATGTAAAATCCCTTTTTTGTAGTCATAATCTTTAGATTGCTACTCATTCATATGAAGTTGAAATCCTATATGCCTGGTTAATTTCTTCTTTCCTAGACAAAAAATTCAGATTTCTTTCTATTCATAAAGTAAACCTCATATGATTATCATAAATATTGTACTTTATACAGCAATTTTCATATAAAACTTACAATATAACTATGGACTATGCAGGCTTATGTTTGCCTTTGCATAAGTCTGTGAGGTGAAAACTTTCAAGCACTAACCACCTAACAGAATAATCTACATAATGCGTCCAATCAGTTTTCGTGTGGATGGTGCATTGTAAGGACTGAGTAGATTTACATGGCCTTCCTTCTGAGGATGGATATACTTTTGGGAAATCAAACATCAATCATTCAGGCTGCTGAGGATCCTCCTGAAATATGTTTCTTTACACTGAAGTTTTGAGTATGAATTGACTTGCTAAAGAAATGGACTAATTGGTGTCAGTGCTTGAGGTTGTATCATGAGTTATATGCAGCATCTTACTAATTACGGCTACAAAAGTTTGATCAAATACAGGAAAAATATAAATATGAGTGGTTTCCTTCATTGGAGACATCTTGTCAGTGCTTCCATATAAAATTCATTCACTTACCATTTTCCTTAATCTTTGTTGATGAAGATAAGTCTAGTGTCCTAAATAAATGGATTAGTTTTAGCGACTTGCAAGTTCTTAGTTTTATTACTTCACTTCACGTGTTGACTATATCATTTTAACCTATAATCAATGTTAGTTAATTTGCACATGTGACTAGGCTGAAATCTGTTTCTCGTTGTACCCAAATCAATTGAAAACCGCTGCCAACAACATCCATTTGCACTATGGGTGATTGGAGCTGGAGCTTTTCTTAGGAAAGCAAACTGCTTAATCCTCATAAATCTTGAATGATATACATATTCAGATATAGCTACTTCAAGAAACCCTTGTTGAAATGAAAATGATTAAAATATCAGTGTTCTCATTTTGTGTTGTACAAGTTAAACTTCTAACAGACTAGTTGTAATATAGGCCATAGTTTTATCAATTTGAAGTGAATTAGTGGATTTTGAAGTGAATTAATTGATTAATCAATTTTATCTCAAGTACCTAAAGTATATACGTATATACATTCAGTCTCATACCCATACTTATATGTGTAGATAGATAAATAGAGACAAAGATAGAGGTGGCTATACAGATAGATAGGTAGATGAATAGAGACAGATTTTTCATGGTAAGAAAAGCCATTCATTTTTGATGCCTTCTCATCTTGTGCTCAATATCACTTTGGGTTTTAATCTATTCAGCCTTGAAATGAAGCACCAAAATGCGAAGAAACAAGTATGCATCTTCTGCTTTATGTTTGTGTGTGAGATAGATGAGCATTTGCTGTAGAAGACAGTTTACAACTGACAATCATTAAGGATTTCATTTGTGCGTTAGAAACATATGGTTCTCTTGAAACTTAATAAGTAACTAATGCTACTCACTTTAAAATTTAAAATATACCATAAATAAACTTATCTAGAAAATGAAATAAAAAGACATAAAAAAACTATATAGGTAATGAAATATAAATATCTTATAGAAAAATATGATAAGAATAACCAAAACACTTTATTGTGACAGCCCAGGTGATCCAAGCGGGTCTAAGGAATTTTTTTAATGTTTTTGGATCATTTGAAATTAATTATCTTATCTATATTTTGATATTTGAGCTTGACAATTATTATAAACCAGCTATGTTTCTTTTAATATAATTTGTGTTTATGATTATGAATTATTGAATTTTATGTTTGTTATTTTTTTATTTTCCTGGTTGCAATGTAAAATATGAAATATTTTATTATTGTTATGTATTTTTCTCTTATTAATTATTATTAACTTATTTTAATATCAATTGATTAGGTCCCTGCTCACCTATGCCTAGATGCTAGGCAGTGGATTGATCACCCACCGTCTAAAACCTCCTTTCATTACCTTTCTGCAAGATACTCTTATTTCCTTGACAGATGTCTCAATGGTAAATAGTACATGGTTATAAAAGAACTAAAACCTAGATACTTTTTTTTTTTTTGTCATATTAACAGAATACTATCCACATGCTGATTAAATTCTACATTGAATTTATCTGTTGAATGGATGGATGCAAAGATAATTGTTGTTAATGAACCATATCTGGATATTAGTGTTGTTGTAATTGAATTAAGCCATTCAACAAGTAACAACAGTTAAGTTTTGTTTCCATTTACAATTTGCAACTTTAATGTCAATAATGGATTTGAGGTTGACCACCATGGCATTAAAGAATTTGTTTACTCATGTTCACAAGGCATTCTCTGTTTTTATTGTCGATCAGTTTCCTTAATGATGCGAATAGCAAATTTATTGTTACTTTGAAGTTTGAACTTGACATTAGATATGCTACAAGTGGGAGGCATTTCAGAAGTTATTGTGTTTATTCTATGAAGCCTAACAGAGAATTTGATTTAAATTCTTATGATTAGTGCTGATGTGTTCTATCAATTTTCCCTTTAGATTTGGAGTGGAAACTTATATACGTCGGATCAGCAGAAGACGAGACTTATGACCAACTCCTTGAAAGTGTGCTTGTTGGCCCTGTCAATGTTGGGAATTATCGCTTCATTTTCCAGGCAATTTCAACTGAATGCATGATTCTCAAATGGCCCTTGACATGATTTCAGAGAGTGACATACTCCTATTTCTAACTTTCAGGCAGATCCACCTGATCCAACCAAGATCCGTGAAGAAGACATAATTGGTGTTACGGTGCTACTGTTGACTTGCTCATATGTGGGGCAGGAATTCATCAGAGTAGGCTACTATGTGAACAATGACTATGACGATGACCAACTTCGGGAGGAACAACCTCCACGGATTTTAATTGACAGAGTTCAGCGGAACATCTTGGCTGACAAGCCTCGTGTGACAAAATTCCCCATTAACTTTCATCCCGACCCGAGTGAAAATGGAGGGCAGCAACAACAGCCAACTACTACCTCACCTGAAAACCAGACCGTAGATGATCCAAGGTCTGTCCAAACCCCTGAACAACATACCAAGGGTTAGATGGTGCATTTGTTTGCTTTGTTTTTTGTTCATGTAGGATTTTGAACTGCTTTGGTGGTCATCCAGTTAATATGATTCACTTTTTTTCTTCTTCTTTTTGCAATTACTAAGCGACTTTCCTCAATAGATGATGATGAGGATTCAGCCATCGAGTCTTGTTGCATGTTTTATGATTTTTGGAACTCGATTTGTCGTCTTTTCGGTCAGAGCTATGTTTTCGTCGTCGGGACCAGTCTTGAGGACTGAAAGAAATTGCTTAGTTTGTACCACCTTACATTGTTTCCAAGAACTTACATATTTTGAATTTGATGTGAAGATGTTCATCAGTATTCTTCATCTGGAGTACAAACAAGGCTTACATACATCTTCACCTAAATCAAGGGTGCACAGCTGCCATAGGTTCCTCTTATCATTAGGTTTTGAATTCTCAGACTATGGCCGACACGCGATGATCTCTGCGGCCATGATCGAGGCAATCAAAACCCTCAATTCTTGTTACAGCAGAGGCTGAGCCAGCAGCAGCAGCAAAAACCACTGGAGGTGTCGGAGGATGTGGAAGCAGCGTCTGGCCGTGGAAACAGGAATCGTGTGCCAATGGGTTTGAGACCCGCGGCGGCGGAGATCCAGAGAAGAACGGCAGCGACGAAGGAGACGATGAGACTTTGTTAGATTTCCCATCCTGTTAATTCAGTGGCACCAGTTACCATCTTGATCATTAAAAGGCATTTTACGAGCTAAGTGACAAAGAACAATTCTTTAACCTCGGAAAGAGAAGTGAAGCTCCATTCCGGGCTGCACCACCGCGGCTTGGTATGCACCACCTCAATTCTCCGGCCATCCGCCACCGTGGTTGCCTCCGTTTCTTCTTCTTTTTAGTTCAAGAATCAAGATGATGGCCTCTGCTTTGAATGCAGGAAGAGGCGAGGAGATTGAAATGGAATTTATAGAGCGATGCAGAGTATCACATCGCTGAGGAATTCAATGGTTTTGGCTGGAGGAATGGATATGATTACGTTAGGGAAGTAAATCTATCAAAAAATGGCAGGTTTTAACGACCATATCTATCGACTTAAATACATAATACATAGTCAAACATGCCATTTTCTTCAATTTGAAAAATATTTTTTAAATTTCAATTTCTAGGTAACTTTTGATTCATGCAAGAGAGTAGTGTAAATGAGTTAAACATTTCATTAGCAAAGTTTAGCATTTGCCTAAGTACGAAACAAAGTTAAATGATTCATTAAATTAAATTAACAAATTTGAACATAATCATGAACATACATTTTTAAACAATAAAGAGAGTAGGTGACACATGAACATACAACGAAATATTTTTTTTATTTTTTTAGTATGAAATAATTTGTGATTGTCTAAGCTACGTCTAATTCGGTACGACATGAAAATATGGATCGACAGAGCGAAATAGGGAGATAGCTCTAAGCAATGCTAGTAATTGTTTAACCTCCTCCATTAATAGATCGTATCTTTCTCCTTGAAAGCTAAATTGTCAACTTCACGGCTGGCTTTGACGCATTGACAAGCAAGTGAAGGAGACAACCCTCACTTCCATGCACATGCATCTTTTTGTACGCATTAACCTAATTCTTCAAATTTACAAGTAAAACTCTCTTCTTTTCTTTTTTTTTCCCCCTAGTTTTTTCTCTTATTTTTAACAAAATTACACGTAGGCAACTCCTCGGCTACCTCCTTTAACTGAATAATTTCTTACTATTAGATGTCTCCTAGTATTGCTCTCCTTTATGGACTAACAAGGAATGAACAAGTGATACGGTTGTAAGTAAGAGAAACCTCAATTTTTAAATAAACATGATATTTATAAATAAGTTTAGATAAAAATTTAAAATTGGCTATAATTTTTCATAAAATAAAAGAAGTTTTTTTTTTCAAACTATAAGAAAAAATCTTATTATTATTATTATTTTCTTTCTGAGTTTTTAAATTTCTATGCGTGCAACACAAGTATTAGACGTGTACTTTAGCCCATTTCTATGCATCGAAGTGCTCATAGACGTGAATTTCAATCCATTTTTTAAATTAAATTTAAATAAGAATAAAAACAAAAACATTGGCTCCTACAAAACCGACGACTCTCTTTTTTTTGCTAAAAAAAATAATTCCAAAATCATTTTTTATATTAATTTTCTCGCATATACGATTTATTTTTAATATAAAAAATGGTTCGACGAGCCAAACAAAACCGTAAATCGGGTCAAAGTGATGCTAAACGAGCCTAAAAAATGGAGGTCACGTGCCGCATAAAAAACCCGATGCGGGTAGAAGATTGAAATTTAGCACACGACGCACGACGCCATTCGTCGCCACCTGCCGCTTTCAACGACTAGAGATCCCCCACCGCGCCGAGAGCAATGCCGATCTCCTGCTCCACCACCAGCGCCGGCCGCCCTTGATCCGCCGCCATGCCTCCGAACCGCCGCCGGAGGCTCAAGCTCGTCGTGCTCGCCCTCCTCGCCTCCTCCTTCCTCGCGCCGCTCCTCCTCTTCCATCGAGTCCCCGCCGCTGATGTCTACTTCTTTATTGGTAGTCCAGTCGTTCAGTTTTCGAAATCGGATCGATAGATTCGCTTTTTCTACAATGGCTGTCGTTGACATTTTGTGGGATTTGTGTTGCACCTTGTAGCGAGGAAGGAATTTGACAAGGAGGGCACGCGGATAGTGAAGAATCTGTATTCTGTATGATCCGCTTGCATTGTTCCTTTCGATTTCTCTTCGGGATCTATGTTGTTTTTCGATAACGTTCTTCTAACTTTTGTAAGAAATTTCAGGGGAAAGCTTCTGATGGCATGAGACTCAATGCGCTAGCTCAGGTTTTCCTCTTTGGATCATTGGATGTTTCAGCATTTGGATCCTTTGTTAATTGATTGATGACGAAGTCGATGTGGGTCAATTTTTAAGTGATTTTACCATCGTTTGGTTTCAGGAAGTTGGAGGAGAGAAGCTGCCTGAAGGCGTTGTATACAAGGATGAGGTTCCAGAAGGTATGTGGAGTGCTCGCAGTAAAAATCAATCCATCCATGGTAAATACTTTAAGTGTATCCTGCATATATTGGTAGATTGGTACGATATGTGTGCGATTTTTTTCCCTTTTCATTTTTTTTTTGGGAATAAATGGTCTTGGTTCAGGCGATGCTGGTGATGGACGGATTCGGACTAATCATAGATCACTTTCTGATGGTAGAGAGGTACTTTTTATTTAGCACCAGGAGAGTTTCTACATTGTCTTCCCTGTTTGAGATATGAGAACCAACCAACAACTTGATTGTTTTTTACCTTCTATTTCACAGAAAAGTTATCATGCGTTTAAGCAGATATAAACCTCCTTAGTCATGCAACTCTTAAGGTTCATGACTTTTGTGTTGTAATGCCCGTGCCAAATGACACTCAAAATTCCGGAGGCAATTTGTTAAGAAGAAGAGATCTGCACCGAGGGATATAAAGGAACTTTGAGAAAAAGGAATAAAGAGATTTAATTTTGATTAAACTTCCTTACATTTCCTTTTCCATTATTTGCCTTGAATAATCCTGCTTACAGCTCTTTACAATTAAACAAGATATCACTCCCTAATAAACAACATGGACGTCGTACTACATGCACATACACATCAAACCCATTAGATAAGATGCATAGTAAAATTCAACCAGGTCATGAGAAACATTGAATGAGTATTGCTCCATGAGCTATACTTGAAATGCTAAATCTGAGATTGTTTGTTTGCTTATGAAGAAATGATTTTATAGACATAAACATGATGGCTGTTGCAATATTAAAATAGGATAAGTACCAAGGAGCTATGACTCGTTTCCGCTCTCATCCATCAACAACAGATAAGTTGAAGGAAATGAAGGATCAGATAATTATGGCCAAGACATACATGCAATTTTCTTCACCAAATAGTAAATCTCGCTTGTTGCGGCAGCTAAAGCTTAGGATAAAAGACATACAAAGAATTTTAGATCAAGCTAACTACGATTCAGACTTATCCAGGAGGTATGCTATTCTCCTTGGAGAAACAAAATTCACTCAACATTCTTACAAAAGGAAATATTTCTCTTTCCAAACAACTTATTTAGGGAAGAGATGTTTTGGTGCAGTGTATACATCATTTTTGACTGAGAACACTTTTTCCAGTCATTTGCAGAAAATGAAAGCCATGGATACTGTGTTGTCCAAAGCTGGTAAGGCTTATCCTGATTGCTTTGCTCTAGCATCAAAGTTACGTGCCCAGTTATACGATGCTGAAGAACAGGTTAGAGCTCAGCAGAATCAGGCTTCATATCTTGTTCATGTTACTGCCAGAACATTCCCGAAGGGTCTTCACTGCCTATCCATGCGTCTCACTACTGATTTTTTTGCACTAAAGCCCAAAGATCGAGAGTTGCCTAACATTGATAAAGTGCACAACTCTGATCTCTATCATTATGCTATTTTCTCTGACAATGTAGTGGCTTGTGCTGTAGCTGTGAACTCCACAATAACCACAGCCATAGTAAGTATTCTATCCTCTGTTTGTATATCTTTCGCCATTATGTTAACACGCATAAGTTTAAACAAAAACTTCTGCATTTGTTGATGTAGGAGTCTTTGCTCATGAAAGCGTTATGTTCAATTAATAAGTGCTTGCACTTTTGTGAAACGTTAAGTTATTTGCAATGTGGATCATCATGGTGGTCAGTGATTCTAGAAAAGTTGTAATACAGACAATTGTCTTTTTTGGATTTCACTGATCAATTCCATTGTATCTTATGTGTAAATTAAATGTTTACAATTTATTAAAGTAAAGACAGATTTTCGAGGCAATGTGAAAGAGCTGGTTTCCATCTAGGTTTAGATTTTTTTCAAACTTGATTCAACTCTTAAATTCAAGCTCATGTTTACCTCATTCAAATTTCACCAAGCTTCCTCTCAACTCAGCCTATGCTTGTTAGTAACTAAGAAACAAGTTAAACCTCAGGCTAGAAGCTTATCAAAGCTCTAACTCAGTTTAAGTTACCATTGAAGCTCAATCTAAAAATAGATTTTAATACAATTAATCACTTGGTTAATCTTTCAAAACAATACTGCAAGGTTATAATACACTTCTATCAATAATTGATTAAGTTTATGAGTTTTTGTGGGTTAAAACTGGTCTTCCTGACCAAACATGCCTCAAATTGCTCAGGTAAAGGATAAGCAGGGAAGTTATTAACTTGAGGTTGACCCAAATCCATTTCCAGGATGCCATTTCATGTAGTTTCTGACAATATTTTTCACACAAAGTAGGCAATTAATCAATTATGTATTGAGTTGCTGTATGCCAACTAGATTATTCTACTACTGATGCTTTATGACACTTGCTGGAAACATTTATTGTTAACTTCTTTTGCAGGAACCAGAGAAAATTGTTTTTCATGTGGTAACGGATTCAATTAATTTTCCAGCAATGGTCATGTGGTTTCTATCAAATCCAAGTGGAGGAGCCGTGGTTGACATACAAAACTTGGACGATTTTCAATTCCTGCCTACTGGTTTCAGTGCCATGTTTATGCAGCCATCTTATGCTGATCCAAGATACACTTCGCTGCTGAACCACCTTCGTTTTTACTTGCCAGATATCTTCCCCTCCTTGAATAAGATTTTGCTTTTGGACCATGATGTAGTTGTCCAAAGAGATCTTAGAGAGTTGTGGGCTGTTGATATGGAAGGGAAAGTAAATGGTGCAGTGAACACTTGCAAGGAAGGCATGTCATCACATAAATTGGAAATGCTTGTCAACTTTTCAGATCCTATTATAGCCAAAGCTTTTGATGCCAAGGCATGTGTTTGGGGATTTGGGATGAACATGTTTGATCTGCAGGAGTGGCGAAGACAAGGTTTAACAGGAATTTACCAAAAGTGGGTGCAACTTGTAAGTCACACAGATTGTCAGTTCCCTAATTCTTTATTAATCTTTACTTCTATTAAGAAATTTGCTCATCCGTTCATTCACACTTCAGGGCAAAAGTAGGAAGCTATGGAGTGCAGGGACTCTTCCTCTGGGTCAGCTACTCTTCTACAACCACACTGTGGCCCTGGATCGTCAGTGGCATGTTCCTGGACTCGGTCGTGAATCTGGCGTAGAAATGTCAGAGATTGAGATGGCTGCCGTGGTCCACTATGACGGTAATATGAAGCCATGGTTGGACATTGCGATTCCAAAATACAAAAGATATTGGACCAGGTTCCTGGATTACAGTAACCCTTACTTCCAACAATGCAACATACATGAATAATATACAGGTTCCAACAATGCGACAATGCAATTCCAAAATTTACTAGTTTCTCAAAGTTAGAAATTGGGGATTAATTCTCCCCTTACAATTTTTTTCTTCCTTTTTAGTCTTCAGTCATGTATATCTTTGCCTTCTAACAGTTTCAAATTTTTACAGAGCCTTGATTGTATCGATATACTATGAGGAATAAAAACAATTCTGGAAAGATTCTGGCCTGGAACTGGATAGTTTTGTCATAGTGCATTGCAGTGTTTCCTATACTGATTCCTGTCATAATTCTCACAGGTTCTTCAGCAATCCCCTGTATGGAGCTTCTGGTGAAGACTCCATTCAGAGCCATCGTATCGAAGCGCGAATCAATCTGGATTGCTAATTAACTAATTGTTTAGATTGATTTGTACTTAGTCATTTTGATCTGATGGGTTGAAAGGGGACCTTCACTGAGCATCTCTGTGGAGATCCCCTTCATATGAGTTAGTTTAGCAACTTTCAAACAGCATATAACTATAGTGCTGCCCAACAGATAACTATTAAGTTAGTTTTGTTCCTGATGCTGTATCTCGCTCACTCTAGGGTATGTCGTTCAAGTTTAAGCTACTTTAGCACTGGTTATTAGTATAAACGCTAATAAAAGATCATCAGCAGTATCAATCTGAATAGGATGGGTGTTTGAATTCATCATTCCAAATCTTCTTCTAACGCGAGCCATGAGCATCTCTTCGACACACCGAGATGGCAAGCATGAACACACTACAAAAACAAAAGCAAGATAGTACAACATTCAAGTTGTCATTCTTCAAAGTTGGTTATTGTGGTTAGAACTAATATAGGAAACATAAAAACACAATTTTGATATAAAGTCTGGTGCATTAAACTCCCATTACGGAGTCTCAAAGAAGGATCAAACTACATTAGATTTATCATACACAGTCTTTCCTTACATTTTGCAAAAAATTATTTCCGCAACTTGAATCTAAAATCTTAAAATCACATGACAACATCTTTACCATTACACCAAAACTCTCCTTCACAATTTGCGATTTTATATAGAAAAGTGATCTCAATTTGCACAGACATTATTGCTCACAAATTTAATTTAAAAAATCTTTCATGGCAAACTCAATAACCATTTTGGCTTTATTTTTAGGATTTCCAAGCATGCCTATCATAAAAGAAAGTAGCAAGATCTGTTTATTTGATATAGAACCGATCACATAAATCTTTCATGAGCCATGCTGTTGCCCGACTGTTGGCTCCATTTCCTTTTTATTTGGATTAAAAAAAAGGAAAGGAAAAAAAAATGCATGTAATAGAACAGAAAAACCAAAAAACATGACACAAAAAGCACATACCCTGACATGGTTTACAAACAACCGAGGTTTATGGCAAAGTGACATTCAGGTTGGGAGAAATCTGAATACATTATTATGTTGAGCAAACAGATTGATTCCATCATACTGGCTATTGAAGGATTTCTATACAATAAACTCTGTAAAAATTAATAGTCGGTAGGTTTTAAAGATACATCTAATCAAAATGATATCTGAAGCGTCGACAATTCCCACCAGATTTAGATTGTAGGCTTCAAAATCAGACTCAAGGGATCGGTCACGTAGTCGGTGTCTTAACAAAATGTTGTTGCCTTAAGTAACCTTTAAAAAACCCAGGTAAACCTGCAAGGGAGAAGTTATCACAAATGATAAAAGCAAAACAAGATGGAATAAAAGCAATAGTTATCTGAAAGAAATTATTCGCGGTGTGTATTAAGAAGACAGTCCTATCTGGAAAAGGATGACTGCGGATGCTGAGGCTTATGGAAATCAATATTGTTCGAGGATTAAGATGGCTATCATCTGGTAACTGGCTAACTGCACCAGGATGGGTGCTTGCATGGGATAAACATGTATTGCGACTTTGTAAAGCAGTTAGTGGAAGATGCACCACATTGATTGCTGCTTCACATGCAATTATAGTTGATAGATACAACTGACTACATGCTCAGAACTGTCACATGGATTCAAATAACAATCAAATCCAGAACCCAATTAGTTGAGTGTGGATCACATGATGGTTTCTGGCTAACATTTCAGATTGAATCAAGTTTCACAGACTAGATTGAAATACTCTAAACTCAGAACTCAATGGGAGATACTGATATTTACAACCATAGTACTGACAAAAAGGGAACAATTTTTTAGCATGTGACCAAATGCCCCCATTGACCAAAACCTTCTTCCCACACATGGCTCAAATTTCGATTGAAATGTCAGTGATATTGATAACCATGGTACTCGTAAAAAGAGGACCATCTTTTGAACAGAAGTGGCCAAATGCTACCACAAAAAGCATCCTTTCCACACGTTTGAAAACTTTAGCTTAAAATTCAATTCAGATGTCAGTCTCTGGCTAATAAACAAACAGATATAATCTTAAAGAATACCAGAATAATGAACAAAAACAAAGAAATTGACACTATCACAAAAACAAAGAAATTGACACTATCACAAAAACAAAGAAATTGACACTATCACATTAGACAGGAGTAAGAAAGTACATATTTTTTATTGAAATCTTGGATGGCCGTGTTGAGTTTTATGCTGGGGGAAAACAACTTGAGAAAGCCAAATGAAAAAACTGTGCGCGCTAGACATATAGACACCGGGTACTTAAAAAGGTGTATGGGAAGGGGCATGCATTTAGATAATCAACTTGAGTATTTTTTACGTCACCAAAATGAGGTGATGGAACAAAAGAAAAGATGAATTGCTAAAAAATGATGTGAATTGTAGTTCATGGCTGTGTGGGTAAAACAAATTTTACTCAAACCCAATAATTTGGTTTAAACTGGATAAGAAAACACAGGATTAGACATACAAATAATTCAACTAGCACATAAAAGACAACAAAAGTTGGTTAAAGTGATCAAGTGAGCCCTTTTCCAAATAATATAGAAATGGGCATTAGCAAACTTATCTCTTGGATTGAAATAATATATAAGGTTTAATGTCAGTCAAAATTATCATTACAAGTAAACATTTATTTTACTGAGATGTAAGACCCATGCTTATGTGTGTTAAATAGCATTATTGTTGAATCTGTCATCAATTAACATTTTCAAAATATACTAATGAATTCAAGCAGATTCAAGTTTACACGATAGGAAAAAAGACAAATTGCAACTCCATTGATAGTATAGTTATTTTATGGTGGAAAAGGTGTACATAAATCCCATTTTCTAGGAGAGGATGCCATCAAGATTAGTGAATTATAGAACCTTAAAAACAATAAGTCACATATGCACGTACCTTCTAATTGTACAAGTAATATTTATGTTCAGTAATATAATGTCTTTGAAAATAATGAAAAGGATGTTCGTGAAGAAGCTAGGAAATTGGCTCAATAAGAACTCATTTATGCTCATTCAATATTTAAAAAATAAATAAAACAATCAAAATTGAACACTAGTGACTCGTTAATGTTCATGAACAAAATTCGTGAACAATTTATGAATGAACTTGTTTATTAACTTGAATAAAGTTGATTATGATCTTAATCTTTATATTTTATATTCAAATATATAAGCATATGATGAATATCTTATAAATTTATACTTTTAGATTATTTTAATGTATCAAAAATGAGAAAATAATTTGTTTAATTTGTCATATCAATGTTTAAACTAAATTATAAATATAGTAATTTCTTATTGAGTTTGATTAAAAAGGTCAAGTTTGGCTCGAGCTTGACAGGATTTTTAATATGCAAGCTCAATAAGATAAAAAAGCAGGCATAGTCAAGCTCAACTCGGCTAATTTACAGCCCTGAATATGTTGATAACAACATAACCAATTATCTAATTTTATCATCTATTTGGACTATAGATCTAATTGATTGCAAATGAATATACTTTTTAGTGCCTCCTGATACCAACCCAAATGCCCATATTAATTGTCCTTGTCTTAGTGACAACCAACAAGAGAAATGGAATATATGCTAACACATTGATTTAAATTGGTAAAAGGTGAATCTACTAAATAGGAAATTGGCATGACATATTAAAATATCATGGTGATGTCAAAATCTTAAAAAAAACGATTTTTTTCTTAAAAAAAACATCTCTAATAATTAAACATGACTATTGCCAATGCCACATGCCATATAAGCTTAATCTCGCAACAAGATTCTCCCTAGAAAAGTAATGTAGTGAAGAAATATGTTATATGAAAGGTGAAAAAGTGTGAGAAATTTCATAGGTTATATAAGCATGAAAGAGAAGTATGGTTAATTTACTTATACAAAATGGAGATCCTTCCGCAACAGAGAGAGAAGGTAAGGACTACCCTCTTATCTATCTTCTAAATATGAGAGGGAGATTGAAGTAGGGCAAAATTGGTGGATTATAGAACCCACCAAGACATTTCCATCTAAACCCCCAAGATCAATAACCTCATTAATCTAATACTTCTAATAATTTTCATACTATGACATATATTTGGTGATATTTCTCAGCATTAGCCTCAACATTCAACTTTGTTGTATGTATTGTTTCCTAACTCCCCAACTAAGATCTGCATATGTAGATACCTAAAGCTAGACCTATTAACAAATATAATAGATATATTAAGAAAGAGAGTAGAGCAAATAATCTAACAAATGAAATATCTTAAACTGGCAAAGGTTAGCTGAAACTACTGCTGCAAAACCTGCAGATGATTGCGGGACTACCTTGAATTAATGGCATCAGGCTGTTGCCTGAAACTTCTGAAGCATGTCACAGTGTGGCGACTGGTAAGATAGACCCCATTGTCGTCTCTGTAATTCAATGCGGCAGTTCTGTGTAAGAATCCCAACATAGTCTCTCTCTACCTGTTCTTCCAAAGCAGTACGTTTTTCACTCTGATAAGGATATTCTTCTTGAAAATTCACAGATTTGACAAAGTACTTCACGCCCCTAGGTGTCTCAAGCTTATGCTGATAAGGATAATTTCGGTTGAGTGTATAGACGGGCTCATTTGATGGAAGGAAGTTCAGCAGGAGCAGAACAAGGATAGGCAAAATTTGTATCAACATCCGAAGGTTAGGATTGAAAGAACCGTGCATCTCATTAGCACTCGGCCTACCCATACCACCAGTTCTAAATTGAAAAGTGCCAAAAGAAGTAGCGACTGGAGCCCGTCCACCGTAGAAGAAATTCCTGAAGATCTCATCAGCATCGAAGTCCTCATCATAGAATCCATTACTCCTGCGGTGTGCAGCAGCCCGGGTTAATGCAGGTTCATCAGAACCAGACAGATCATACCTTTTCCTACTCTCTTCGCTGCTAAGACACTGGAAGGCCTTAGAGACTGCCTTGAAGGCTTCTTCGGCACCAGGTGCCTGATTCTTGTCAGGATGGACCTTCAAAGAGAGTTTCCTATAAGATTTCTTAATGTCTTCCACGGTACAACCCCTCTCAAGCCCCAGTATCTGATAGTAATCCTTTTGCTTTTTGATCTGCCGGATAATCGTAACTTGCTCCTCCGTGTACTCTCGGGCCGAACCAGACCCATCAGAGCAACTCTTAGCCTTAGAAGAAGCCGCCGATGCACCAGCACGAGAAGTAGCACCACCGGAGGGTGGTCGATCACGCTGGGCGGCAGGGTCCGACGACGCAGCAGAATCGTCGGGACCTTCAGACTCGCCATCAACTGGCGCTTCGGCATCGGACAGAAGGCCCTCGATTGGCAGCGTGGGGTCAAGGCGGCGAGCCTTGGAGAGGAATTTGAGGGCACGGACGCGGTCCCCCGCCTCCAAGGAATCCCTCCCGATCCGGAGGCACTTGAGAGCCTCATCCTTGTTCCCATCCATCGCCGGATTCGATCAGATATCGGGCCTCCGAACCGATCGGTGGAACCCTAGAAGAAAAAAAAAATAGATCGAGAAAAAGGCAAAGCAGAGATAAGAGATGCGATAGCGTGTGCTACAGATCTACCTTTACGTGCAGTTTTGG
>JBBUKS010070333.1:0-28336 GCA_038050645.1 Hedychium gardnerianum
TAGCCAGGATTTGACCCCTAGACCTCATTGTGGCAACACCTCATGCACTAGCCAACAGGTCATCCCGTGGGGACAAGCGGTAGACATATCGTGAAGCTTATATGAATGGTGTCGATAAATAGAAATAGGAGATCAGCAATTGATATCAAATTTGTTGGAAGTTTTTACTAGAATCAAGAAAGACATTGCTAAGGTCTCAAAATTATATTCCCTAAAAATTCTAGATAGTTAAATAATTTAGAAAACTCATTAACTATTTCTAACTACAAGACAAAAAAAGGAGAGGAGAGTGCTTTGTTTCTTGCATGAATATTTAGGTAAATCCTAATCTCCTAGATTTTCATGTAATTAACGGAAAATAATTAAAAGCAATAACATTGATCAATGGCAGAGTTGTTTATGCATTCTCTTGTCTCTTCCTTTGGTTTCTACTGCAGTTCGAACAAAGTAGGAACAGAAATCTCCTCTGTGCTCCACTTTCTTCTTCTTTCATTGACAGAGGAGCTTCAAAACTCAAACAAGCAAGCTAATGAATCTTGTCGACTTAAACATGACAGGTTTGCAAAACTCGCTTTCATTGATAAGGAGCAAAACAGAGATATGACAACTAGCACTACTGGAACTAATTAAGCTTAGCGATCGAAGAGGTAGCTCGTAGAACAGAGGTAGCAGAAACAGAGCTAGTGCTTGTTGGAAAGAGCTGCTTCCTTGAGCTGATGAGAAACCGTGGGCGATGGAGGAGGTGGAGATGCGAGATCTGATGAAGGATGGCCCTGTTTGAGTTCAGTCTTGGGCCTCTTGGCGTCGCCTGGTTCGGGTGGTGGAGGGGCTTCGAGGCTTGGCAGGGAAAAGATGGTCTGTGACTGCCTCCTCTGGTGGCGGCTTGGCTTGTCAGCCATGGCGGCTGTGAGTTAGAAGAGGAAGGAGGAGAAGGGAGGAGGAAGCGAAGGGTGAGGGAGGGGTCAGGGGAGTGATGAGAGGAGGTGCGCTTAACGCATGGTTGGGCAGTGCGATCGGGCATTGACCAAGCAGTGGTTTCAGGAAGGTGGAGCAGGCTGCTGTCACATGCTCTGCTCTCACATCAATGTTGGTTTTATTTTATTTTATTTTATTTTATATAATCTAAGAATTTAAATTTAACGGTAATTTTCAAAATGACGCACATAGGATTTCAAAATTCTTTAAAAAAAAATACATCGAGTTTCATTCATTCAAATTTGAAACGTATTTATTTCTCATTTTATCCTTTTATTAACCGTTAACTTTTATTTTTCCTCTTTTTTCATGTAATATATTTCTTTTCTTCTTAAATTAAATTAAACTTTAATTTAAATAATTCTTTAAATTTATTTATTATAATTATATTTTTAATTTTAAAACTTTAATAAAAAATTAAAAATAAAAATAAAAAATCTATCTTTTAATATCTAACTATAAAAAAATTAAATTAAATTAATTATGAAAACTAATTTTATTAATAAAAAATTATTTTATTTCTGTTTTTTAAAAATCAATATCACGACTTAAAAATCAGTACCTAATGTTTAAAAATTAGTATCATAACTTAAATACTACTACTATTATAGTGTTGATTTTTTTAAAAAAAATAGTATATTTGGACTTTGAAGAATTATAGAAATTCACATGAATAAAAATGGGTCTAATCGAAATTTTCTAGGTCTATCAATGTGTTTTGACCAAAACTCATTGACAAGTTGACATATAATGGAAGATGATAATGAAGTGAAGGTATTTATGGTATTTATGGCTAGTTCTAATATCTCTACGATAAGTGATAAGTTATGCGTATATGTGAAATACCTTAAAGTCATAAATTTTAAAAATCTTCTGATCACTGTTGTTAATGACTTCAAATTAATATCTCTCGAAACATAGATTTTGGGGCACTTCATAAATATGTAGCACTTAGAATAAGTCATATTAGAGTTCTCTGGGTCCATTGATGGACCCAAAAAGGCTTTAAATGTTGTTTTTTGGCTTTAAATTAGATTGTTATGAGTTTCACTTATAACAAATGTAGATTTCTGAATGAACTTCGATTTGGCACGTAGAACGTCCTGTTTTGATATCCGAGTCAAAAGTTATGACTTCCGAAAACAAGCAATATTGACAAATACACACAATTTATCGTAATGATGTCAAAACCATACATAAATATCATAAAAATCTTCGCTGCACCACTCTATTTTATTATTTGTCAACTTTTCATAAATTTAAATCTCTTAGGTCCATCAATGAATTTTGATCAAAACTCATTAATGAATCTAAAAAACTCTGATCGGACTCATTCCAAGTGCTACATATTTTTGAAGTGTCCCAGAGTCTATATGCGTCCAAAGATATCAGCTTGAAGTCATTAACAACAATAATCAAAAGGTTTTCAAAATTTATGACCTTAAGACATTAACACATATATATAACTTATCGTATTAATGTTAAAACTATGTATGAACATCACAAATACTTTCACTCCACTATCTTCTTCGTTATATATCAACTTTTAAAAAATCCAAATCTCCTAAATTCATCAATAAGTTTAAGTCAAAATCTATTGATGAACCTATAGAATTTCGATTGGACCCATTCCAACTCATGTTGATTTTTGTAATGTTTCGGAGTCCAAATATGTCCTTCTTTACTATTTTTAAAAAATCAATACAGCAGCAATGCTATGTTTAAGTTATAGTGATGATTTTTAAACACCAACACCACTGTCCTACTTACTATGTTAAACTATAGTATTAATTTTTAAAAATTAATACCACAACAGTATTAATATTTAAGCTATAGTACTAATTTTTTTAAATCAGCACCAAAACAATTTTTTATTTCATTTATTATTTTTTTATTAATAAAATCCATTCGTATTATTAATTTTATTTTATTCTTTTATAATTAAATATTAAAAAAATATTTTATATGTTTTAATTTTTTTTATTAATCTTCTTTTATATTTTTTATTTTTTATTAAAATTTAATTTAATTTATGAGAGGTGAAAGAAAAAAATAATCAACCGTTAATAGAGGGGCAAAATAAAAGTTAAATATTGGGAAAATGAAATATCGATGAACCTTTTGAGAATTTTGAAATCTTATGTGTGTCTTTCGAAAAATTATTATAAATTTAATCCAACTAATTATAATATATATATATATATATATGCTTAAAAATCGATCTAAATATTTTTTTATTATATCCCAGTTTAGGATCAAAATAATTTTATAAAAAAGAATTTAAAGATACTAATTTTGAATATTTTGATTATTTTAAAAGCATAAATAAAGTATACTAAATATATTAGTATCACAATAATTAATCTTTATTTTACTAATGAAATCGACTATACAAAATATATTAGTATAATAGAATATATATTTTTATTTAAATTATATTTAAAATATAAAAAATATTCATACAATATTAAAACTTCCTACCTGATTATTTTTGAGTATTTTGATCCTACTATACATTTTCTATTCACATTTAAAAAAGACGGAAACAAATGTCCATATAAATTGATTTGCATATGATTTTTTTTTAATCTTTTGGTAATTTTGAAATTAAAAACTTACCAAATGTATATATCTAAAAGCAAATTATTTTTTAACAAGAACCAAAATGTAAATAAAAATATAATAATTTTGATAAAAAATTTACTATATAATAATTTTAGTCAAAACTACTAATGAGAAGATCAATGATGCTCACTTATGTTTTAAAGTGACTAAAAATATTAAAAATGATCATGTAGCAATTTTGTCAATTTTGAGTCTTTTAAAATAAAATATATAGATATATTTTATAAGATTATTAAAGTTTATCCATGTATTTAAAGTTAGAAAAAAATAAAAAAAAATAATGTAGTACTTTTGATTAAAATTGTTATTTAATAATTTTGATTAAAAAAAATTGTATTATTTTTTTTAAAAAAAATCTTCTAAACTTATAAAATTTATGTCAATTTGATATTTATTATTATTATTTTTTATTTTTATAATAATTTTTTAAAATTTATAACTTTTTTTAAAAAAAATATTTTTTTTATTTTAAAAAAAAATTATAATATAATATTTTTTAAAAAATATATAATATAATTTATATCACTTTGCTCTCTATTATTTTTTTCTTTAAAAAATTGTTCTTTATATATTTTAAATATATCAATTTTTATTAAAATTGTTATTTGAGTCTACTTATACACACAATTAATTGGTTAGGTGACTAATTTGACTAGTAGGTACGGATGCATAGACTAGTGGATAAGGATGGCTTATGGTGTAAATTTGTTTTTTTTTAAACTGATGGTTCCTTAAAAAAAAACAAAAAAAAATATAAATCAGTAAATTTAGTCCCATAAATGTATCATAATTAAGAATTGAATCGTGAGAGCTTAGATGAAAATTTGAAGACTCTATCATTACACTATATCCTATGGGTGATGATTCATTTTTAAAGATAAATGAAAAGGATATGAATCATGAGAAACCATCAACCTCTTCATAATTTATTGGTGCACTATAATCCAATTAAAATGATTAGGCGATAAATTTTAGCACTTTAAATATGAAGCATCCTTAAGTTGACCTGACCACAATTTGAAATTAATAATTCGATGGTTCACAAATCTCAATTCTTAATCTTAATCTTTAATCTTAATTTTTTTAAATTATTATGTTTTACGATTCAAAATGATTTATTATGATTTACAATTCAAACAGTTGGTTATGATTCACGATTCAAAATCATTAGTTATGATTTAATTCGTAGTTCGTAACAATTCAAAATTATTATTTATATTTTATTTCAAAAACATATTTAAAAATTTATAAATGTGCAATATATTATTGTTTTATAAAAATCATGTATTTATTTAAATTATCTATCCATCCATTTAGAATAAGAGAATCACATTAGTTCTTGAGTTTCTAAAAAATGGAGAGGCAAAGTAGATCGAAAATAATATTATATTAAATTTTGAACCATCTTCAATTTTTTGATACTAGTAATTTTTTTATCTAACATTAATATTATTATATTTTAATATAATAAGATATATATTACATAAATTATATCTTTTGATTAATTATGTATGTTCGATAATCATCTTCACTACATCTATAGTTTTATCATTGAATAAATTATATCACTTAACAACTTTATTATTGAAATTTTTTGAACAAATGAATTAATTTATATTAAACTATACCATTAATATCACTAAAGTATTATTAAAAAAATTTAAAAATTTTAAATAAAAAAACTGTTAACCGTGAATTGCCGATTAAACTGGTAATTCAAATCGTCAATTCGCCTATTTATTTGAGACAAGTCAGTTATAGATTGGGCCGTTGAATTAGGTCAACGGATAATTAACCTGGATAATTAACCCATTGACTCGATTTTGATTCTGGGTCAGATCCAAATTAGACTAGGCCCATGGCAGGTCTAACCCCTTAAGTAGACTCTCGCATGTGAATAAAGTCTTGACCTAGAGTCCATTCTCGATCAAGAAATTTTTTGAAATAGATATGCGCTATCCATGACAATCATCAAATCATTGCTCACTTCTTTCGACCTATCTCATCATTACCAAAGGACCTTCTAGTAACTGAGACAATCCAACATGTGTTTTCCAACCTCCCTCTGGATGCAAACACGCCTTAAAAAATATATAGAATATGTAAAAAATAAATAAAATCCTCTTTCTCACCCTATAAATAAAGATTTTAATCCCAAGTGAGAATAGATAAAGATTAGGTGTGTGATGAATGTGCAATGCTGGTTAATACAAAAACATCATGAATTTATATTTTGCACAGAGCATCACAGTCCTTCATTTTATACAAAACATTGTTTACTGCAAAATAAGTTTAAAAAAATGTATAAAACAATGCATCATGGTGCATTGTTTGGGAGAAAGCATTAAACCTTACTGTTCTCAATTTGATACAATGCACACAACTGTTTACATGGAAAAAATGGGCACTTGCAATTTTGTATGAATCTACAAACATTAATGATATTGGGAGAGTACATGGATTTAAAATGATAAACAACTATACTTATACTCAAATGAGATAAAAGGGAAGAAAGGAAAAATGTGTTTCTACTATATCTATATCTGATAACATGTGTTCATCTGAATCTACCAAGGATAGACATTGAGCTACATAACAGTAATATATGCAGAAAGGAAAAGGAAAATAAAATTTAAAAAAAAAACATAACCTCAAAATGTAAGAGAAATATGAAAGTGTGAGATGCCAAGGCAGTGGAATACAGACAAGTCCCAACTCCCAACTAAAGTTAGTGGCCAAGCTGAGATAAGCAAGCATAGTGAAGCCTAAGTTGATAGATAAAGCTTACAAAATTGGTATCACCATTTACAGTCATTCACAGTAGCAAAGTAGGAAAGTGGCCTCTGACTCAGCCACAATGGACCAATTTATTAACATCATCTTTGAGAATGACTTTACAAGAACCAATAGTGTAGGATGTGATTGCTGAAACTCATTTTGTGGTCGTCATCAGAGTGCAACATTCTTCACTTTGCACTAACTTTAGTTCTTTTATCACATTTCAGCTTGCAGAATTAAAGTGACAACGTGTGATACCGATTCAGTCACTCCAAACCTTAACAATGACGTCCAAATTGGAGTGGTTTAGAGCTCCTGCAGAATGGCATTCTGAGGTGCACAAGTTTCCAACTTCAACTATAAGGAGCTTCCACATGATGTGCGTTCATGAATGACATTCCATTTGCTTCACCAGGTTGATAAGAATCAATAATCCATGACGGTGCAGAAGTTGTGGTCAGCTCAGTAGTTAGAGTAGACGGCTGTGATATTGGGGGAGGCCTATTATTTGATAGATTCGCAGTTGTAATGTCATGTATGCTAGACCTTCTTTTATCTTTGCCACATGAATTAAGTCTAATGAAGTACTTCTGTGCATGACTCGCCACTTGAGTAGGGGTTCTTGTGATCACAAAATTTCGAGAGATATTTCTCCAATCCCCTTTACCATATTCTTTGAGACCAAGCAGGAAAAGCCTGCAGGAACAACAAAAAAAAAAGATTCTCAGTGCCACTCACAGCTTTCCACAAATCCAACAACAAAGAAAGAAAGACAAATCATTGAGATCAAACACACTTTTGAAGCCTAGCAGTATCTTCTAAACTATGAACCAAAATGTCAAGTATACGGCATGAACTAAGTAAGTGAGAGAGAATGAAAAGCTGGTCCAATCTAAAACAAGAAGGGTAGATTCTTGTGCTCCAAAAGTTGGTGTTAGGACTTACTTGTGTTCCGCTTCAGTCCAAGGGACTCCTTTCTTCCTCCCCTGATGGGATGCTCGTCTCTTACCGCCAATTCTGTGTGCATGTTTCAGGCCTTCAAAGCCATGATTTCCCTCCCACCCCAGAGAAAAAGAACGATCATAACCAGGACAAGGAATTCTCCCAGATTCTATCTGCCTCACATCATCCACCAAATCCAGGTAATGATTTTCCACCTCCCATGGAGTCTTCCCGGGGACAGAAGCCGCCACCATTACCCAGCGATCATGGGTCTCTTTGTCGAACCTTGCCAAGGCATCCTCAAAGCGCTTGTTCTCGTCCTGGGTCCAAGTGCCAGTTCCTTTACTACTCCTTTTCTCGCTGACGAACCAATTGCGGCAGGCGTAACGTGGAGTAAGGATTTCCATTCAAGACCTTGGAAGATCAGAAACACTCAAAACGGAACAGTGAACTTGGAAGATTACAAACGTCTGAGTATCGAGCTAGGAGTCAACAAAACCGCACATCGAGTAACAAAGAAACGGAATTCAAAATACTGCACTGGCGCGTAGAGAGAGTGCAAGATGCCACCTTTTTCCAGATTTCCCGATTCTTGGAGTCGGAGACCTCTGGAATGGGGAAGATAAAGAGCTGAGGCTGAGCGGAAAGAGACGACTGAGGAGCAGAGGCAAGAAATGCGCATTTATGGCCATGGATTGCTTCTTCCACCTGCTTTAATTTATTCCTGCTCAGCCACTGCTGGGAGATCTGCATACAAAGAAAGCTCTTTTTATTATTATTTTTTAAGAGGAAATTTCAAATCTAAGAATTGATTGTAGATTATTCTAGTTCAATTAAACTAAAGTAAGCCTACAGTAAAATTCATCTACAGTATGAAGGTGACCATTTTGTCTGTTAAATTCTATTTTGATTTTGCGAAATTGGTAAGAACGTACAGATATGAATTGGTCAATGATTACGACGGGGTGGCTGCTCCATTGCATGCAGATAAAGAAATCCCACTGAAAAAAAGCCTTGCCAATCCACTCAAGTACACCACAACACTTCTTCCCGGATGCGTGCAGGGCCCATAACAGAGTGTCACTATCATCTTTCTCCTCCATCTGTCCCATGTTAAATTTAATTATTCCTTAAAATAAATTTATATGCGATTTAAAGACTTATTATATCGAAAATCGTTAAGTGATCTAACTTAAGTTATTGAGTTTCGGATTATTAGATGTGGATCCTATATGTTTAGAACCCTTTAGTCTAATCCGTTATCATCTATGAGCTGATAACGGATTGGTTGTCTATATAAGGGGAGGTCCCCGAGGGTTTAGGGCATCTTCTTGAGACATCTCTTAGTTCCCCATTAGACCAAGAGAATTCAGCGCCGTCAACCCTAAGCCCCTTGAAAGATCTTCCCCTTTACTTCCGCTTCTTCTTCTTATTCTTCCTCAGGGGATCTCTTTGGACGACGCTAAAGACAAGGACTATGACTCTACAATCAGGTTCTTTATCACTTTCGATTTATGTATTCATTATGTTATTATGTCATGTTTAATTGATGAAATTATATTCATATTTATGTTTTTATTTTTCCTAATTAAAATTTTATTTTGAATATTTAAAATTCATGTAATTTAGAATTTTTAAAGAATTACATAAACAATATCTTTAATAAATATCTAAATTTTCAATCTTTCCGAATTCGATGTCTAAACTTTTACCTATTTTCTAAACTTCCAATTCTATCAGTGATCCGCTTGACTTATCCTTATTTTATCAATATTACTTTCTTCGATTGGATAATGATCTCGAATACTATTTGTATTTTTTTAATTCATTAATTTCATTTTTTTTTTTAAAAAAGAGAGAGATTCCTTTTATATTCTCTCAATTTTCTATATTCGAGCACATGAAGTTTAATTAGGACGGATAAAAAAAAAGCTTATTCTCGCATAAAGAATAGTTAAATGCCTTAAAACACTTTTAATTATCTTTATCGTCTTTAAATGTGTGATGCAAAAGATAATAATCTTTGTTCAAGTTCTCTGTCATTGTCCGTCCTAAAACCTTTGGGTGAGAAATAAATTGCTCCTTATTGTCCTTAAAGAACGCATAATTAAGACCGTAAACAAGTTAAGCCGAGCTAAATTTTGAGATATTAAAGTTTGTTTGATAAGATAATCGAGCTAAGTCGAGCCGAGCCTAAAATAAATCAAACTTTGAAATAATTGTTCAAGCTTGATTTGATTTATTTTTTACGAGCTTGAGTTTGTTTGAAGCTTAGTTTGAGCTTGATTCGTTGATGTTATTGAGCTCTCACTTAAAGCTTGACTTGAGTTTGATTCGTTTAGATGTTATCGAGCTCTCAATTCAAGCTTATTTGATTGTTTAAAAATTTTACTCGTTTGATTAATTATTGAGCTTGATAATTCAAACTTATTTATTTATTTTATTTTATTTATTTAGCATGTTGATAAGAATTTTATTAATGAATATGATTGTTCACGAATATTATTCACGAACATTATTCACGAACATTGTTCACGAACATTAATGAACTGAACACGTATGTGTTCAAGCTTGTTTGTTTAGTTTAACGAATTGTTCAAACTTGTTTGTTTAATTAATCTTGTGTATATTGAACGAATATAAATAAGCTCTTATCAAATCAAATATTAAATTTGTTCACGAACGTTTGATTCATTTACCGTCCTACGTGCGTGTATATATAAGCTACTTTTACAAACAGTAAATTTATGCCAACCAATTTGTACCTCATATCAGGAAGAGCATAAAATGAGGAATTAAATAAGGGCATAATTAATTAATTTGGAGATGCATGTACACACTCAAGAAAGGCTACTATCATTGATGAAATAATTAATACCCGGGCTATAATATAATGGTTAGTCTATTCAAGTAATTAATTAAATATGTAAGAATTGAATCTCAATATTATAAAAAAAATTCTCCATTATATGAAATGATAATTTTAAAAATATAAATTATTTAGATTAATTTTTATGAGTATTTTTTAATTTATCCTGATGATTCATAATCTTTTTTTTAGAATTGGATCGATCAATTCTAAAATTAATTAGTTTAAAGAATTAGATAAGTAGATTACTAAAACAAATTGATGAAATAATTAAGCATGTGGATCTTGTATATCATTCCTGTACCTTTCATTCCCATAACTTTTGCCTCTGTCACAAGGCATTGCGTTGCCTTGAACTGCGGATGAGCTTCCATATATTTATTATTACCATTGGCTTGTACTAAATGAACACTCCTATCTTGAATAGATTATTAATAATGATTTCAGAGAAGAAATAAGGTTTACGAATATTCATAGAAAAATAGTAATCTAGATATTTATAATCCTACAAACTAATAACGTAACCTATAATTTCATAGAGGAAATATAACCTTATTCTCATATTAATTAATTAATTAGCTTGTGAATTGTACTTAATTTCTTGTGTATCACTTCTTGTTGATTACACATACAATCGGAAAGATTCTTACGAATAAGGTTTGATATTTTCGTGTACAAATAGAGTGGCTGATTATAAATGAACAAGATAAAAGATGGAAGCAATTCTAAATGATACATGTCTTCTTGCGATTAAAAGGGTTAACAAGGCATAATGTGCCTTAACAATGTTCAAAAGTCAAGGAAAAGATATATATGTGAAGGAGATTGCAATGAAAAATACACCCAAATAAGCGAGCATCTAACTAAATTTGCAATGGCTAGGGTATAGGGAGGGATTAATAGCTCTTGACAATGGCATGCGCATGCATTTCAATTTTTAATTAAGGCTCATTATAATATTATTAAAATTGTCATCTAAATACATTTAGATGTATTTTTCTTTTAACTTGTTATTATTAAAACTATCAGAAGTTGGTAAAAAGTATAATCAGGGATGTATACGTCTGCGTGTCTCTCTGCTTACTGTCTTTAATTGAATGTTATGCATTTCTGAAAACTTTCAGGAACTTTTTTTTCCCTCTTTTCAGAAGCCATAGATTTTGTATGAACAGAAGAAGAACAAAATAGTAGAATAATGATTTCATCTCTCTTGTTCATCACAAATGAAACACAAAGAACTTTTGTCATCAATAAATTTACCTTTCCTTGTCGAGTTATATAAGTGTGTTATTCTGATCACTGTAGTTCCATTAATCAGGCAATATTATGCACCTCAAAGCATGCTCTTTGCACAATATTCTCATAAAACTACAATATTCTCATAAAAACTATATTACAATATTATGCACCTCAGAACATGCTCTTTGCACAACAGAGCTCATATACTACCACACCAAGATTAGTTTAATCTGACATATATAGAGATATATATCGATGAAGATGGGTTCAGTGATCAAGACCAGAGGAAAGCGCCCATGGCGAACTTCCGCTTGTCATCGACGCCGCCTATCGCCGGCAGGCCGTACTCCTGGAGAAGGCAGTTGATCTTCCACTCCGGCATCGTCTCATAGTCGGCTCTGGTGTAGCGAGGGTAGTGCAGTGGCATCTGGAAGCAGCTTGAGCCGCGTTGTTCAAATTGCTTCTGCTGAAGCTTGTTGGGCATGCCCATGCCCATGCTTATGTCTGGACCAAGTGAACCCATTGCTTGCTGCTGCTGCTGCTGCTGCTGCTGCTTGGTTTGTAGGAAATGGAAGGAAGAAATGGGGTTTTATAGAGGGGATGGTGAATGATGGAATGGCAGAGAGGGCAAAGCCTGACAGAGGGAACATTAATTGCTGGGAAAAGGATGGATTTCTGAATTGGCTTGGTGGCATTACAACAATAGCCAACACACAGGAGGAGCTCCTCAAGTTAAAATGACTAAATGATTGATGAATCAAATCAATCATAGATATTCATAATGAAATCTCGATTAGAAGTATCTAGGTCTAACCAGGTTGTTCTACGTAACGAAAGAAAATTCTATGCATAGGATTCGACCCAAAGAAATAGTTTGTCTTCTCTCTCAACGTTTTCGAAAAACAATGGATAGTCCTCCAAAGAATCAAGAAACCATCAAATATATATATATATATATAACCATTGCTTGCACATTGCAGATTGATGTCAAAGATATTAGAGATAAAAAAGCATCAAAAATTGTATATTTTCAGCCATTTACATTCATATTGTCGTGAGCATAACCAAACTCTAGGTAATATCAGTAAGAACACTACGAGTTGCATCAAAAAGTTTCCCACTGATAAATTAGAACCTACAGCATAACTCTGCAATGCAGTGTACGTAGCAAAAAACGAAACACTAACCCATGTACATGTAGCATTAATTAGTAAATCACATCACACCGGTTTATGATGGCAAAAACAAGGGATCTTCTTTGTTCTGGTAAATTGTGAATAACTGCTTCGAGTATCGATTAGCGAGTTTGCAGCAGAAATCTAGTGCCGTTGGATCATGCTTTTCCAAATCCTGGACAGTTTTCTTTAGAAGACCATAGGGATCGCCATCTGTAAGAAACTCCGCCACCATTGATCCCCTGAAACAAGATCGAGATCAGTTGATAGACCAATTCGACCTAATTGTAAGATCAATTACAAAAACAATAAACCCAGTACGTGAATTTTTAATGTCAGTTGAGTGTTAGGTAACGCATTTAGGAAAAAGAACTATTGCATCAAGTCTCAATTGAAGATGATTTTGATATCCAATTTATAAGCAGGACAGTGAACAAACAAGTAGAGCCAATCATCTACACTAACTGAGTTATAATAATCTTTTAGCCTTTGCAATTTTCTACATGTCCATATTTTGATCTATAGTTGATAGTTCTTATCATGGTTACGACTTTCGTATAAATCAACCAACTTTCAACATCACAAATAAAGAAGTATAATCTTGATACCAGATTGAAATAGAGAGAGAACGTTAGAACCAAGGAATCTGAATGCTAAAAGCAGCAAATATCAAAATCCACTCTGACGATACCTTTGAGCATCAAACTTGTTGAATCCTCGCTTGTTTTGAAGAAATGTTTCCTTCGCGGATTGTTCATCAGAAGTCTGCTGCCGATAAAGAGCACAAACAGCTTTCATGCAAAGTTCAGAATCCCTGGAAAATGATGCTAGCATATCTGCCTCATACTCCCAACTTTTAGTCTGTTTTTTCCGACTTATCTCAGCCAAGATATTACCAAGGTCGATAACACTGTCTGATTCTATTTCAGAAGAAAATTCTTCTGAACTAGGTTCAGTTTCAGCACTTTCTGATCCACTTACAATGAATCCGCCTAAATTCTCGCCCTCACTATTTGAACTCGCATCATCAAGCTCCTTCCTTAAGTCAATCTTTGCTTCTTCTTCATCATCACTGCCCAAGAACTTGAGCTTCCTACTTGCTCTACCATTGCTTCTTAAACTTGAACTATTGAAACTAGGAGTTGATGGATTGGTAGGAAACTCCCTTGCTCTACCCTTGCTTCTTAAACTTGTTCTCTTGAAACTAGGAGTTGACGGATTGGCAGGAAACTTTCCTTTCACTGAATTATCTGTTTCGCTTAATTTTCGCAGTGAAATTAATCGCTTCGGCGTATAGTCCTCCTTGGCTTGCATCGGCCAAAGTTTTCCTATCGGAATATCATCGGCATCATCATCCTTCTCGCTGTCACTAGTAAATACTCTGGAAACACGCTTCCTTTTTGGTGTTGGAATTAGCAGAACACCATCCGGTTGGTTTTCATCAGAATCCTGAACTCCCACTACTCGCCTACTAGTATCAGAATGCACCATTTCTGAGTTCTTATAAAAGGTCGAGTCATTTTTCATGTCCAAAGTTCTCTCCACCCTGTGTTTTATCACTTCACAATCTTCAGCACGGTGCTCATCATCATTGTCACTGATCACAATTAATCCTATGAATTTAGGGTTTTCCTTATCCTTTGTAGGTAAGCTGGCTTTTCTCTTTCCCTTTTCTTCCCTTTTGTTACTCTTCATTACACTCTGACCCAGCTTCTCAGCCTCCAGCTGTGAAACCGTGTCCTGCAACACCTTGCACTTCCTCCTCCAGCAATCTACATTACCGTGCTCCTGCAACACGAGCAAAGTCGCAATCTTCTCCTGAGATTTCTGCTCCCTTCCTCTCGCAACTCTACATGCTTCCCTTAACTCAAGGATTTCCTCCTCGAGGTACTCAAAATCTATCCTATGTTGCCTATCAACCTCTTCAAGGTTCAGAATCCTCGACTCTAACATGGAGCATCTCGCGTCCTTATCCCTCGGCTTCCTCCGGAGATCTAACCTGTCGAAACGGAAGCTCTCCTCGCTCTTTTTCAGTTGCTGCTCCAGTTCAGCTAGCATGTTCCTCAAACCCCCCAAATCCCGCTCAAGGCCTTCAATCCGCACGCCGAGCTCGATCTTTTCGACCTCCTTCGCAGCCACCTCCTCCGAGAATCTCTTCTCCACTTCGGCCTTCAGTGACGCCTCCCTCGACATCAGAGCGCTCTCCACCTTCTGGAAGTCCACCTTCTGGAAGGAGGACCGGAGGAACTCGACCAGCTGAGGAATACTCATGGAGTTCAAGTTCAAGGGGAAGCCCGGAGGAGGCACGACCGGACTCTCGTCTTCGTCTCCCATGGCAACCCTAGCGCGGACCGAAAGCTTCCGCAAGCAGAAGAAGAAGCGAACTGTAACGCTTTACAAAGAAACACAGTGGGCCTTTCTTGTGTAGATTGGGCCCAAATTGTATCATACTGGGCCTTATTCAAATCCGATCCGATTGGTTTAATATGCACGATGAACAAACAGATTCAAACATTCAATCATTTAAAAAATAAAAATAAATAAATAAATGAAACCATCTTTACCTACAAATGCAGACAAAATATATTCCCAAGTGAAAGTAGCAACAGACGCCACCATTTTAAATCGATGCGGTTCGGAAATAAAGGCGCTAATCTCGGGGAAGTTCTTGCAATTGCTTTCGTTATTCTAAAGTTTGTTTTGAATTTCTTGACTAAACACAGTGGTAGGCGACAAACACTCTTTACTTTAATAAATCGATACTTGGTTTTGAGGGAAAACTTTCATATGCCCCTCAAAAGTCTATTATGGGAGGAAAGGTATTTATTTGGTTAAAAAATAATTACAGGACTATCGTAAAAAAAATAATGATGAACAAATAATAAGTGAATTTAAAGCATTTAACTCAATCTCACTAAATTTTTTTATTAATCGAGTAAATTAAAAAATACTTAGGATAATTTAGAAATTTAACCTCCTTTGTTTTATTATAATTATATATATATAAATAAGGATTAAATTATGAATGTGACAATCTGAATATCTTATTATCATAATTTATGATGGTAAAAGATAAAATGTTCGCCTCCAACGTCTCCGTCAGTCCGTCTCAAAATCAACACGGAGGAGGTAAATCATAGGGATAATGATCAATACATGAGAAAAAATAAAAATTTGACTACTAATTAAAATTTAATCTTCAAATCTTATGATAATAATATCTCATACATTAATCATCAGTTCATTTCATTACGTGAAACTTATTATCATAACCTAGACACTTATTATAGATGGTAGATTTTGCGCATAATTGTTTATGCGTTTCAATTATTTATTAATTACTCGATTAAGTTCTCATAAGTCAATTGCTAATTAATTACTAGCTATTTATTGGGGAGTCTCGCGGGGCAGCGCTGTGGGAGCTCACATCGGCGCATTGCTCTATTATGGGGTCGGATTGGGGACAGTGGCCACAGCTGCAGCGGAAGAGCAAGCAATTTTTGGTCAAGTTCCTGGGCCTGGCGCTTCTTGTTGGCCTCTCCTTCCGTCTCCTCTTCTCCGGTTCCCCCGTGCTCACGCCGGCGAGCGAGTTGCCCTCCGAATCCGTAGCGGAGAGATCAGACTCGACGGCGGGGGTTTCCGAGGAGGCGTATAAAGGTGAGGACTTTTCTGTCGCTGAGATCTGTTCGGCTAGGGTTTGATTTCGCCTAAATTCACAATGTTGGTGATATTCGAAGAAAATAAAAGTCTCGAAACGAGGTGTTTGTCCGCTCCTCATCGAGCAGTGACTGGTAAAAGCTAGTCTGGTGGTTCGGGTTCTGGATTTTCATTGTGAATAAAAAGTGTATTTTACGGTGGAAAGGTTTGAACTTTAATCATTGCCAGTCTCATCAGTTTTTCCGAATCTTTTAGCCTGTCTTGATCAGAAAATTTGAGAACCAAGATCTTTAATTTTGGTTTTCGTGATAATGACACATATTTATATTCTCCTGAATTCTGTTTAGTTTGTTGAATTGCATTGGTGGGGTTCTTATTTATAGATTGGATTAATGTTTAGGAGAGGGAAGATAAAGATCTTCAAGAACATTTGTTCATAAATGATCACATTTCACTTTACTGAGGATAATCATTTGATAGCTTCTTGGGGGTCAGATCCGGTATTGTGCTTTATCATCAGCATCAACTACTATATGGAAATATTTAAATCCATAAAAAAAAACCAATAAATTCTACAAGAGCATAGTCCTCTCCTGAGAATATAGGCTCGTTTATTCAAATTATAGCTTTGTTCATCTGAAAATTGTCTGTGAAACTTTACCCACAAAAACTTATCAGCACCTGTATTCTATTATGGAAGACTTGTTATTTGGTCCAACTGTTTTTTTTTTTTCTCTTCTTATGTTGTTTGATATTACTATATATTTTCAGTACCATCTTCAACAGACAAGGCTTCAATTCCAGTTCCAGAAGCAGTCACAGAGGACCAGGTTTCAAAAGGTAGTGTTCCTGAGTTAACAAGAGAGATAAATGAATCTTACTTTTACCTACTGATCAGCTAAGTTTGATTTGCTAACAACTAGTGATTGAGCTTATTAGGTGAATCTTATTAATTAGACTTCTGGTGATGAAGTGGAATTAATTGGATATGGATGTTGGATCAACTTTGGATATGAATGTTTTGATTTAGTTGATAGAGAATGAGTAAGAACAATTCGACCACGGAATGGAATCTGAATATTGAAGTATTGTTTATTTGTATAGTGTTCTAATTAATAGCCACTATTTTTGTAGTTTCTTTTTCTTTTCCCATTATATTAGTGCAATCTTTGAAAATTTAGTAAGCTATAATTGACTAGAAGATGCACCATGCTTGATGCAGCTAAGTGTGATCTCTTTACTGGAGAATGGATCCCAAATCGTACTGGACCAACATATACCAATCAAAGCTGCAGGTTTATTGAATCTCCTCAGAATTGCATGATGAATGGGCGTCCAGATACAGGATATCTATTCTGGAGATGGAAGCCACATGGGTGTGATATTCCTCCATTCAGTGCCAAGAAATTTCTGGGTGGTATGCAAAACAAATGTTTGGCACTAATTGGCGACTCAATTTTTCGCAACCATGCACAGTCATTGCTTTGTCTCCTTTCCAAGGTAAACTTTAGCGTCATAAGCTTCAGACATATCAATTTTTTACTCATTGGCAAGTATTGTAAAGTTTCTGTATAATTCTGTTAGACAACATACATGCAAAACTATTTAAATGGAGAAAGTGAAGAAAATTGGATCCTAATTCTTATCTTAATGATTTTGTTAGTCTCACCTCACCTTGTCTTGGATGAAGGTTGTTGTTGTGTAGGTTATCTGAGCAAACTTGTGTTTCCCTGGGCTGCTCAAATTTAATGCATTTAAATTTGAGCATCTCTTTGTTTCTAAAACAGTTTTCTAGTCTCTTTTAAAAACTTTGATTAGAAATTTGTAGCATGCCATTCACTGGAGAATGCAGTTAAACAAAATTAATGAAAAATTTAAGGACAAATTTGACCTGGAGACTATTCAACATCAATATTGTTCTCTATTTAAAACAATGCAATGCTATTCTTTATTTCTTTGAAATTTTTTCTAATTTATTCTTTTGGGAAAATGAAAGAGTAGTGATCTAAGAGGCTGCATCCTAACATGCGCCTGGTGGAGTGCTGCAGGATAACTTACCCTTATTTTGATCTGATTCTAACAAATTTTGGCTCGTTAGAAAGTCTTGATCTGGCCAGCCAACAATAACATTTCTCTCTTTTTAAACCAATGCAATGCCTCTGCAGAATGGACACAAGCAAAATAAAATACTCAAAGCCCTCTTGTTCTCTTCAATTTTTATTCATTTCAATTTTTATTCATTTCAATTTTTTGAACATTTGTTTTGGGCAAATAGAGTGTGCCCTAAGAGGAGGCACTATCTTAACATGAGATTGGGGGAGCGTATTTTTGGGTTATAACTTGAGAGTAAGCATGACAGCATACTGCATTTGTGGTGTTTAGCATATGCCTCAAATAATTATCTTTTGCATCTATATTGTTTTAGTCTATTTAAATATTAATGGAGGTAAAATCAATTTCCATTATTTTGGGATTATTTCAAATCTTTGTATTTTACTGCTAATTTCTTTACAGTGTTCACATCTTACTAAACAAGCTACTCTTGCAAATTCATTTGATGTATTCGCGGTGAAAATGTCGTATGAACTTCATCACTTGCATGTTGTCTTATCCTTTCTTTTCTTGTATTAGGATCTTGTATTTTCTTACTATGCAGACTTAAGGTTAACCATTATTAATGAATTTTGACTTTTTCCAAATTAATCTTTCTCTGAGTCTATTGATGAAACTGCAAGTTTTGTAGGTCTGTGTGAAAGCAATCAACCTTCATCAGCTATCTAGCAAACAGTTTCCCCAGTAGATAACCTGAAACTGAGAGTTTAGTTTCTTTAACTAGTTTGTATTTGAACTTTGTCAACTTCAAATAGACTGAACAACCTTTTTCAGAACAAGATTTACTTATTACTATGTCGCCTTTGTATAATAAAAGACATCATTTTCTTCAAGTTTGTGCAGAAAATTCAGTATTTGAGAAAATTTGACAGGAATGAAGTTCTATAAACAAAGTGAAGCCACTAAATGTTTCTATCACTGTGGAGTTTTCTATGTAGCATTAGGCCCCAAACTATAATTTAACTTTTTAGTGTTTGATCATGCAAATAAATTCTTTGACGATAAGTCTTTAGCCTGTGCCAACAAGAATGGTCTGTGGTGTTTGACATTCCAAAATAGGTATTTTTTTTCTGGCATTCGGTGCTGATAATCTTATAAAGTTATTGTCTTACTGCCAACTTTTCTTGATTCTATATGTTATAACTAACCATTTAAATGGTTGCTAGTTATATTGTCCTAATTGTTAACTTGTTTGCAACATGATGCTGGTAGTCATCAGGAGGTTTCTCGTATTGTTTTGTTTTCTGGTTTAAATTGTTGTCGGGACTTGGTTCTCTGTTTCTTTTCCTTTTCATCCGTCAATCTTTTAGGCAGTACATAAATCCCTTGTGTAAAGAATTTGTCTAGGGTGGAGCTATTTAGAGGTTAATCCAGGTCATAAATCTTTACTATTATTGCTTCTGAATTTTATTACATAAGTATCAGGATACTAATTGGCTGTAATTACTGGACATAATTGATGTTTTGAGGGCATAACAGGACTTCTCTTTTCTATTTTTTCCATTAAACTGAGTTGATAAACATATGTCTCCTCTTCGACTGATCAAATTATTGCAACTCAGGTTGAAGAACCTGTTCTGGTTTTTCATGATGACCAATACAGATCAAGGAGATGGCATTTCCCCTTGCACAACTTCACGCTCTCGCTCATATGGAGCCCTTTCCTCGTTAAGGCAGAGACTTTTGAAGATGAGAACGGTGTGGCAACATCTGAGAGTAAGCTCCACGCCGACACACTTGATGAAACATGGACGAGTCAGTATAACAGTTTTGACTATGTGGTAATATCCGGTGGGCAATGGTTTCTAAAAGCTTCAATTTATGTGGAGAATAACGCAGTAATCGGTTGCCACTATTGCCCGAAACTAAATTTATCAGAACTTGGTGTTCAGTATGTCTACAAGAAAACCCTCACCTCTTTATTCCACTTTATCAACACTTCAGAGCATAAACCGACTGTCATATATCGCACATGGACGCCAGACCATTTCGAGTTTGGCGAGTGGTCCAGTGGTGGAGTTTGCAACAGGACCACACCATATAAGGTTGGGGAATACAATGGTACAGATTTGGACCGTGCCATGCAGAACATTGAGTTGGAGGAGTTCACCAAGGCAATGGGAATAGCAAATGGGGCAAAACTGAAACTCCTTGACACTTTCAAACTTTCATTGCTGCGACCTGATGCGCATCCGGGACCTTACAGGATGTTCCATCCATTTGGCGACAATAAAAACAAGAAAGTTCAAAATGACTGCTTGCACTGGTGCTTGCCTGGTGCAATCGATACTTGGAATGAGCTAATTGTTGAGCTCATAAAGGACTAGTGAATTCAAGTTGCCTTTTTGCTGATGGAACTTTGTTTCTTTAATCCTCTACACTTGAAATGGAAATACTTATAAGCCAGTGTGTCAAATTGATGTATTAGCATTTAGCTTCCAGATTACTGTATTAGGCTTCGTTGTAAATTTTCATCTTTTAGAACCTGAAGTTGGGTTAATGGAACCTGAAATCTTAGCACAGCTTTCTTATGGCACATTCACAAGTTTAAGATACACCAAAGTAGACGATAAAGTCACCATACATTCACAAGTTTACAGGTGAATTCAGGAACATCTGCTGCTCAAAACAATAGAATCCGCGACATATTTCTGAGAAATATTCCTGAGATTTCTAGTAGTAGCAAAAGGAACAAGCAAACTTGTACAGTACACGCAATCCAATTACGATACTGGAAGCTCAAGTATTCAAAAGGGGACTAAGGCATATTTACATAATTTCTCAGAAATTGTGGCGTTGTTGGGCCTCCTCTGCCTTTATTATTTGCATGCAAAACCAACCTTCTTGCAGTTTGTGCGAATGCCAGTCCTCTGATAGAAAGGAGAAGATCATGGCAGTAAAATCCTTAAGAAAAGGCGCAAAGATTAAATACATGGTTTACTAAGTGTAAGTTTAATCACATTGATAAAATAAGCTGAACTTATAATCTAAACCTGATCAGTAAATGATAGCCAAAGCCATAGAAGAATATGTAAAATATAATAGAAGGCTAAAATTAGTGTATATAGAAAGCAATGGGTTCGAACTTGACTACTGAATGGAAATTGCAAGAGGGGATCAAAGCTGTTTGACTTTGTGCCTAATCAATAATTCCAGAATTCTTCCGCTGATACTTTTTTACACACTTCGTCAATTGTTTTTAAGCATGACAATAATGACTGCAAGATTGGATTATGTAATATATTAATCTCTAGTTAACCAACATACTCCAATTGTGGATTTGAGCGACTAATCCTTTTGATTTTTAGTACTAAGGCATCTGATACTACAACTACTTTAAGAATACAACCGAGGAAATCCAAAGTATACTCTCCTGTTCACATAGTTTTAGAAAATTAATCCATCACCCATCGTTCTCCTAACATGTGAACCCACTCCTTATCATTCTTCAGTATAATTATCTTGAAGGTTCCAATCGTGTGAAAAATTGACCAATAATTAAAACTGGAAAAAAGATCCAGTTTCATCTCAGTTGAGCCCAAAAACTCTGCTACAATTGCATGATTTCATTTATCGTGAATTGGTTTATGTGCATTTATTCTATCACTAGTGGTTCATAGATTATCCCGTTACCCATGAGGGATGATTTATGAGGAAAACTACTTGTAATTTAATCAAGATAATTCATTCAAAACTTGTCATGCTTCTAACATCACAGAGTTAGCAACAATATTTTCGAAAGAAACATAGTTTGACATCTAAAGAAAGGAGATTCTTTTGTGAATCCATGATCGCGTGGACTTAATTCCAGCATTAACTCCATTGGTTTATACTTTTTCTATCAATTTGGTCTTTCAAATTCTACAAAAACATAATTTTCCTTCTAAAAAGTAATAAAATCCCTAAATCAACGGCCGCACCAAAAACAGAAACCCTACGAAGAATGTAAAATACCTCACTTTTCGGTGCTGGTCGCGGCTTGCGACGGCTTTTCTCCGGTGTGATCGGTGCCCCGCGAAGGGAGGGGATTGGATCCCTTGATCAGCCATCCGAGTGCAAAGAATGAAACGCCGGCGAGGATGGCGGTGCCCCAGGCCTGGGAGTACCACCGGCTGTACTGCCGTATGGCAAAGCGCCACTGATCCCTCAGCGTCGTGACGTCGGGGTTCACGGAGTCCGGCGGGTTCGGATAGCGCGCCCCCTTCCACCCCGCCGGATCCTCGGCGCCAGGGATCGGCGTGGGCTGCGGTGGCTTTGTGGATGGCGCCGCCGCTGAGATACTGGGCTTACGCGACTCTGCCATTCCGGACGTATTCTGTAACGCATGCGTGTTCATGTCAGCACTTAAAAGGTGTCCATGGGCCCAATGATTTAATTGGGCCCATGCCCAATTAATTCTCCTTTAAAATGGATAAAAATGGCAATTACCTTTTTTTTCAAAAAATAATAATAATAAATTAGTTAAAAAGCAAATCAACAATAGTCGAAACTAAAGCGAGCAACACTACAACGCGTTCATTCTCCCCGAATTACAAAATAAGTACATTTTTATATAAATATTGGAGTTAAATGCTGTTCTCAAATGCATCAATCTCTTTCATTGGAGTTGTACCTTAAAGTCGACGTGTCTGCTAGTAGAATCAATTAACTAAACTTTAGAAATTTTCTTTTCAGAACCAAACGATAAAGCAAACATTTTTCAAATGTTTAAAAAAATGAATGAGAAGATGCAACATCCAAAATGCAGAAAATATCCAAGAAAACCTGTATGGATATCCAATTAACCAATCATCTCGACTTTGATCCACTCGAATCACTGATTGTTCATGTAGGCCTAGTATAGATGACCACAGGCATGAACATGCCATGAAATGGAGCCCAATCAATCTGCAAATTCACTGAGAAACAAAATTAACAAACAGCCAAAGAAAATAATTGTTATTAGATGTTCCGTTAAGTCGATCAGCAGAACACAGTCGCTCTCTGTTTTCCTCAACAAAATGGATGATAACATAATTACAGACTCAAAAATACTCCAATGGTATAAGATAATATCCTGTAAGTTTTCCTGCCACCGTTCAGCTTTGGCTTAGATGCAGTAATATTTCTGCCACCACAAGGAGTACAAGGAAATACGTCCGCATAGCTTACCACTTACCAGTAACAATCTCAGGAAATCCAGCTAGATGAGCTAAAAACAGTGGCATAAGCTTCTGATGTCAATGAGAATGGATCCAATCCTGAAGCTATGCAAATTATCCTGTAGCTTTGTGTCTTCCCTAGATGTCAATGGTCTCTGTCAGATCTTGAACAGCCAAACTCTCTGATATCGCAGCTAATGATTTGATGTTGCACTTGATAAGAGACTCAACAAAAAAGCAAGTATCATCCCTGGTGTTCCCTTCAGGCACGTCGACAATAAATGACTCTATCACCATTGTCCATGGTCTCCCATCAATAATCTCAGGGTGTGTAGTCAATACAGATGAGTAGTTCTGAAGAAACAATTAAAGATTCATGAGCACAGATGCAGTTAGGTTATAGCAAACCTGAAGAACATTAAGCTCAAAATAAGTTCATCTTAAAGATTTTAATAGGTAGCGTTTAAAATCACTAACATATTATCATCAGGTAGATAAAAGAAAGCAAACTTCTCAGCATTTCCGTAAAAAAAAATACAGTTATTATTAACACGAAGCCACAATGTTGCCAGCAGGCACAGTAGATTCACTAAATTTGCATAAATAATGGTATCTTCAAAACAGCAATTATCAACAAATTAATAGTGAATAAAGAGAAGTATCCATCACTTGTTCATTTGCAAGATCGGTAGAAAAAACAATGAACAACACTTATGAGGTATAATTACACATCTAATGTGATATGAAGACACTTGATACTCGTGACTAAAAAAAGTTTATATTGTCGAATGCTGATTTAGATGTGTTTCCTATGATAAAGCTAGGGAAAGAAAAAGATTAGAGAAAAAAATTCATAAAATAAATACGCAAAAAATAAATTTAAAAACTTTTTAAGGTCAGATTTGAGCTCCAAGTGAATTCTTTGGCTAAATCAAATGTAAGCAAAGCAATACAGAGTTAAACTAGAAAATGTGTTCTTAATCTTTTTCTTCCCACAAACTTTTCTGTCAAAAGAAATAGATTTTCTGATACACTATTTTCTTTTCTTCGTGGAAAGCATGCCTATATGTTAAGATTATAATGTATTCTATTATGATCCAAAGTCCAGAGACGTATGCCATTTTAGGACATGCATTTTTTTAACCTTGAAAGGAAAAAAAAAAGAGTGCTAATAGAATTAGAAAAGTTTTGAAAGGACAAAGAATATTTCGGTGTTTTTATTAACAGAAAGTTCCTGCAAAGAAATGCCTATGAAATTTTAGATTTAAATTTCATTAAAGAATTAGTCATTACATATCTAAATTTAACGCTAACAAGAAGTTTTCAGGAAGTCTACTAATCTCAACATCTACGCAACTTTGAATACTGCAATAACCAGTAACCAGGCAGAAATGTGAAAAAAAAAACAGATGAAGGCTAGAGGAACAAAATGACCTGTAGCTTATGGTCCCCTCCAACAATCTTGATGCTCAGGATACGTTCGTTGTCATCAAGCTGTTCAAGCCTTTCAGTGCTGGTAGTAGCAGGGAGCCCCGACTTGATGTTAACTTCTCTCAAGCATCCCACTGCAAAATCCCCTTGCATCATGCATCTGCTCACAAAGGGCTTGTACCGCTGCGGCTGATCAAATCGCCTCACCAAAGACCAAACCTAACAAAACGACTCCACAATTACAAAATCACACACGCTGATCTAGTAGTCCAAGTAGAAGATCTCAAAATAGTTGCATCTATTATCCATGTACGGTTAACTAAAGGAAGATTTACCATTCAATCTTTAGAAAACTAAGAACAAATTTTTGACTTCAACCCAAAGAAGCAGCGACACAGTTTCTTGATTAGCTGAAAAGTATGTTCTCAAAATCTTGTTTTTAGACAATAGACGGGAATAAAAACAGTCCCGTTTCCTAGTACGGATGGCAACTAATCCAAAACTACTATATTCAAACACTAAACCGAAAAGGAAAGCGAAACAGGGTACCTAACAACACAGTAAGTTCTGAAAAAGGAAAAAAAAACAGAATAAAAGCGAGAAAGAGATCGTACGAGATGGACGGGGGCTTTGATGTGCTTGAGCACCGAGGAGCTGCACTGGTTTTGCTTGGGATCGTAGCGGTGGAATCTACGGATGTACTCCGCCTCCATATCCCTGGATCCAACTCCCGGCGGGTTCATCTCGTCGGCGAGACGCCAATACTTCCTTATGCTGCTTTCGCTTCTTCCGACCATGTTTGCCCTTGCGATATCCCTCGAGGCGAAGGCAAATCGAGGTACCTCAAGCCTCAAACTCCGACGACCTCCCGCTAGATCGTTCCAAAATTTATCGGCCTCGTTCCAGTCTCTGCCTCGCTTTGCGATTGGATGTTATTCTATTTGTTTTTTTTGCTTTGACCTTTCTCTTAACCAATCCCTTTCTCTCCCTCCTATATCAAGAACATAAATGCTCCTGGACTTTAAATTATTTCTGTAATTGCCACCGGAGACACTTTCTTGTGGAAACCACAAGAAACAGCAAATAGCTAAGCTCATCTGCTACTGCTGCAGCTGTTGGCGTCAGGCTAAGCCAATAAACTCGTCAGGTCGGTGGTGGCGTAAATGTAAATAAGTCTTAATACCGTGTCTACTTGTTCATAACGGACAGCCATTGTTTTACGCATTTGTCGTAACATAGACTACGATGCAAACGCGGGTCCCTAAAATGGAAACCAACTGCAGTGCAGGTAACTGATGCGAGTAGAAGCATTCCCACTTTTCTTAATGCTATTTTGTATTAGCTGGATTTTGTCCCTTCGACGAATGGAGGAGCCAATCCATCCGCCTGCGTGAGCCGTTGCATTTGTTCCTCGCTGGCGCTGACGGTATTTTGAGATCCTACGTGTCCCTAGGTTACGGGACCGTCACTAGACCGGACGAGTTGGACGTAGAAGCGTCCTATTCGTGGTTCGATTACAACAATCGTGCTGTCCTCGCGGAACGTCGATTGATTAATAAATAAAAAATTTATTATAATAAAATAAAAAATAATTTTTAATAAGTATAAATTATTTGTATAAAAAAAATTATAATCATCAATGATTACATCAATCATGCTGTAATGCTACGACGATTACATTAATCGTTTAATTATCTCAAGTTGGTTGTGACAGCGAGAGATGTATTTTAAGTATATCTTATTGGAACCTGAGGATTCAAGCATATTCTCTATTTTTCTTTTTTTTATTTTGATTATTTTAGAATTTAAAGAATAATATTAATTATAATCCCTCCAAAACCGCTCACACTCTCTGAATTGATTCATATGTATGAGATAATATGTGATACCGTGTGTATTCAATCCGTACCAGGATTCGCTTCCGCAGTCCATTCCTGAGCTTGCGTGGATGGTGTTCCCGAGTGCCTCAATACCTGAGTTTGAGTGGATGGTATTCTCGAACACTCAAATGTTCCAGTTTGAATAGATTACAGACACAGATTGCCCAAGCATGAGCACCGTAGCCAATGGCAAAGTCGGAACGCGTGATCTACCTAGGTTGTGCCGCTGTGGACCATGAGCGTCGACGCCAACACCGTCACCCGAGCTGTACGCCTTTCTTTTTTTCTCGTATTTTTTTTTCCATAGTAAATCCGCATCGTCATCCGAGCTATGTGTCTTCTTTTCTCTCTCACGTTTTTCCTTTTTCTCATAATAAATCTGAGCTGCAACGGCTTCTCAACACCGTCGAATCCCGGATTAAAGCCCGGATAGGTGTTAACATGACTCCACCTTTGACCGTAGCGTCTCGAGCACTATTTCAACCTGCCATTGGTCCGTTGACCTCCTAATAGTCCAACCTTTCGATCTACCAAGTGTCTCTAGGCACTTGAGTGTCGAGCACCCAACCACTCTCTAGTTTGAATGAGTTGTGATCTCTAGTCCGGATGCAAAAGATTTTTTGTCCGAAAGTAGTTTGACGTGATGGTTATTATGATGCCGATTGCAAAGAGGTACGTTCTTTTGTGAAATGTGTCCTTGAGTTTTTTTTGGGTGATAAAAAGACGAAACGTTTTATATCAGCGTGTTTTTATCAATTTATCTCAAAATTAACACGAAATAGATAAATCATGAAAGCTAATTTATTAACTTGGACGCTTGAACTTCTCTCCGTATATAAGAGAGATGGTGTTATCACTTTTTCTTTTTATTATATTATTTTTAGAACTTCATAATTTAGATATCGAGACCTCATAAGTAACTCTCAACTATTCCTTTGAAACATGTTATGCTTATCAGAGTCGACAAAGCTTTGATGTCGTTACTCCATGATATGATGTTGATTTCTACCGCGTGTCATCACTCCATGACAGTGTGAGATGGATTTCTACCATATTAATATAGAACATGGATCATGCTTTGCAGTCTCCATGAGATGGACTGATAGCTAATATAAGGGGCGTTGTCATAATAAAATATGAGAGTTAAATCCTGGTTAGTAGTCAGGTTTCTGTCCTCCCTCATATATTAGTCACTGTCCGAACTAGTAAACTAATTTTCATGATTTATTTTTTTCATGTTGATCCTAAGACGGACTAACGAGTAAAATTAATGTTTCACCTTTTTACCATTCTGCACGGTCGTGAATTTAGTAACAGGAAGATGTGCAAAACTTTTTGTAGAGAAGAATTGAATATCATCTGGCAATTTTTATATTATTCAGATGTGCCCAGATGGGCAAACTATTGAGGCTGAAACTGCAGATGGCACTGGCACTTTTGATTATTGAGTACACCAGAAAGGAGGAGAAACCAGCACAATGATTCATCTCTGCATGGCCCGTTTTCACTCAA
>JBBUKS010070438.1:0-28321 GCA_038050645.1 Hedychium gardnerianum
AGCAACAATAAAACAAGATAAAATTTATTTAAATATAGATGATGATATAGTAGGGGATAGAGCTCAATGACGTAAAAGGATCCATATAACCGACCCCACATAGTGGGATAAGGCTCGGTTGTTGTTGTTGTTGTATATCTCTAGTCTTGTTTGTCAACTTCAGTGATCCAATAGATACTCTGGCTTTCCCTATTCTTGGTATCTAAGACAATTATAAACTACTTATTTTGCCATATATATTCGTTTCTTATTTGGCTACTAATACATTTTGAAATTGTCTACATCTTTATGATTTCACCAGCTTTGAAAGGCATGTCTTTGTCACAGTAATACACTTTTGAACTTCCTCACACCACCAAATTTGTTCATGGAACTCATACCTTTTTCTTTAGATTTTATTTTTGGTTTTCTTGACTCGTAAGTGTACAAGGCACCAATTTCTACATGGATTTGGTAGTTGCTCTAAAAGCCTCTTCTTTATTTATCTGCTAAACATTTTTAGTATTGATTTGTTGTATTGAAGTAAAAATCTTACATTTTCTCCTTTTCTATCTTTTAAAAAATAGAAATGAAAATCTGGATACTGATTTACTACACATCTGAAATTTCGATGTGGTATTTGGTTTTGACTATTGGTTCCTATTTCTTATATCAGGCTAATAAATATTGAACAAAATCACTTTCACTGCAGGATTGATGGAAAACATATGTTGGTGAATGTGCTCTATTTCTGGCTGGAATTGCTTCACCTTTCATTGGAATCATTCAGGGTTTAACACGAGGGAAATAAGATTCTCTCAATTTGTGTGTTAACTGGCTTGTCCTTGTGATTAGACTTTTCAAAAGTATTTTGCTTGAACACTGCCATAAATGAAGTGTTTTGATCCTTGCACGCGGATATGATTACTTCTGCCTTGTTGCTTCATCGTGTAAGCTTGCATTTTTCAAACATTTGTGTGTAGGAGAGTATGATATTTTCAACAAATGTTTGTGGTGGTTAACCGATCAGGATTATTATAATGTGAGTTTTTTCATCCATCCATTTCTATATTCCATTGAACTGGAGATGCTTTTCTAACCTTTGCTTCTGCATGTGCACTTATTGACCGTTGGTTGTTCTTTCTCAGCAACATCAGGAAGAAGTTGTTGAACCTTTAAACACGACTCAGGTAGAAATGCATGGAGCAATTCAATCAGGTGGGCATTCACAAAAGGCTCTGAATGCTACGGCAAGCAGCCAACAATTAAAATCTGGTTCAGATAATGTACAAAGTAGTGGCAACTCTCCTTCTCAAGTCAAGGGAAAGAAGAGATCTAGGAATGATCAAGGAGTGGAACCAATCAAGGGTGACCAGGGCATCGAACTTGTCAAAAGAGACCACAATATGGAGACAAACAAGCGGGAGAATTTGTCTAAAGTCAGTGATGGAGGTTTTGTTACCTTTAAGTTTGAAAACATTAGGGCAGAAATTAACAAAATAACTGATAAAGGTGGGCTTATAAGCACTGAAGGGGTTGAGAATTTGGTCAGCTTAATGCAACTAGATGTAACGGAGAAGAAAATTGATTTAGCCAGTCGGATAATGCTTGCTGATGTCATTGCAGCCACAGAAAAATCTGATTTCCTTAGTAAGTTTGTTCAGCTCAGGGGAGTGCCTGTGCTGGATGATTGGCTCCAAGCGGTGCACAAAGGAAAGACTGATAGTGGAAGTAGTCCTCATGAGAGTGAAAAAATAGTTGAGGACTTCCTCTTGTCTCTGCTTCGTGCACTTGAAAAATTGCCTATAAACCTAAATGCTCTGCAGATTTGTAATATTGGTAAGTCGGTAAACAATTTGCGCAGTCATAGAAACATGGAGATCCAGAAGAGAGCTAGGGGTCTTGTTGACACTTGGAAGAAACGAGTTGATGCAGAAATGTCAAAAATAAGTGATGGAAAATTTGTTGGATCTGGCCAACCAGCTTCATTTCCAGTGAAGCCAGGGCATTCTGACGTTAGTCAAGCAGGACATAAGCACACTGGATCAACTGATGCTGCTACCAAAATTTCTCTCACTCGGCCATCAGCTGCTAAAGTTTTACCTAGTAAACATGGGACTACCGATTCTAATAAGAAGCCAATTGCACCTGCACCTCTTGTGGCTAGCTCAAAGGATCCACATTGCAAAGCAGCTATGGGCAGTGGGGGTTCAGTAGTGCCACCTCCAGCAGTTAAAGAGGAGAAGCCCAGTACTTCCAGTCAACCTCAGAGCAATAGCCACTCCTGTTCTGGTGATCAAGTGAAACCAATTGCTTCTTCATGGAAGGAAGAAGTAATGAGTTCAGTAGCTGGATCGGGGAACACTAGCAAGTTAGCTGGCTCTACAAACCGCAGTCATAGGTCAAGCAATGGGCTTCATGTAGCTAATGTATCTGGAAATCATAAGGAAACTCATTCTGGTAGGTCTGGATCAGTCAACAAGGTTATGACAGCAGATAAAACATCACAATGCGAAAAGACACCTGATATCCCTGTTGGTGATCATGGAAGTAGCTGTAGGTTGATTGTTAGGCTTCCCAATGCTAGCCAAAGCCCAGGGAAGAGTGACAGAGGAGGCTTTCTCGAGGATGAATCGATTATGGGTGGCAAATCGTCATCTGTAGGTATGTCAGACAAAAAGGATCTGAATGATGGCAGAATGAAACTGAAGAATGATGTTCCTTTGTCTCATGCTGTAGATGCTACTGATACAGTGTCATGCCAGGGCGATGATGTTAAAGAAGGATTAGGTGGAATTGCAGAACATAGAAGAAATGTTGAGGTAACTGAAAAACTTGCAGATCCTGCTAAAACCACCTTGTCTAGGAATGAAAATGGAGCTTGCTTGACCGAACCAAGGACAAGTTCTTACAATTCTATGCTTGCCTTGGTAGAAAGCTGTGCCAAGTATTCTGAAGCTGTCAGTCCCTTGGCTGTTGGAGATGATATGGGCATGAATCTACTAGCTACTGTGGCCGCTGGGGAAATTTCCATTTCCAGGTCTAACATAATTACACCGACTGTTTCAGTTGGAACCCCATTTGCAGTAGAGGAACAATGCACTCGTAATGATGACTCTAAGTTGGGATTATCTTGTGATGTTGATATGGCCAAGAGAAATGCTCTACATGAAGAATCTGCTTATGCTAGCTCTGGGGAGGGGAAGAAAGTCGATTATGTGTTAATTAATGACATATTGCAGGCTGATAATAAGCTTTTGCAGACTGATAACAAGCTTTCTACTCAATTGCAGACAACACAATCTACTATCACTCGTATCAGCTCTCTTGATAATTTAGATTCTAAGAACATGGAGGTAAAACCTGGGGAAGAAAAAATTGATAAACCAGAAGTGGAGGGTGGTGCTACCATTGGAGTCGATCCAATTGAAGACAAACAAACTACCGAGGTTCAAGTTTCCAGCATTTGTACAGATAGCAAGCCTAACCTCACAAGCCCAATGAAGGATGAGGACACATCTTTTGAACAGAATTGTAAGATTGAAGATAACAACAATATGTGTATTTCTGATGTTAAAGCAGGTGATAAGTGCGACGTAGATGTCATTGATTCTGGTACGAAATTAGAGGCAATGGGTGTTGAAGAGCATATGACAAATAAAGTAGTGAAAAAATCATCAAGTAGTTCTAGCTCAACTAAAAACCTGCCGAAATCTTCATCATCAGATTCTGGAATCTCATTGCCTGCTGTCAGTATTACTCCTACAGTTATTGATGAGTCTAAGGTCATGAAATCCAATAGCACAGAAATCGCTCTGCTGGAATTGTCCAGTGAAGCAAAGGAGATGTGTACTCCCCCTCCTAGCACTGATGAGCTTGTAGTATCAGCTGCTATTTCTCATGACGCTGCTGAGATTGTTGAAAATCTAAAGGAGCCTAATAAGAGTGGCTCAGTTGAATCATCAGGAATTCAAGAAGTTCTATCTTCTAAAATCAGGGAAACTGAGAATTCTGCAAAGTCTTCTAGGTCATCTGGATTTGAGGAAGTGAGAGAGGAGGACCATGCATCATCTGCAGATCACTGCTCATCAGTTGTTCTTGCTGAACAAATTGTTGCCACTAGACTCGAACTTGATTTGAATGAAGGCATACCTGTGGATGAAGGAAATCAAGGGCAACCAATTATCTCTTCGATAATGTGTTCCTCTTCAGTTCATATACCGCCTTGCCAATCTCTTTTTTCCATTTCAACTGATTTACCAGCTTCAGTTACTGTAGCTGCTCCAGCAAAAGGGCCCTTTGTTCCACCTGAAATTTTGTTGAAGACCAAGGGTGAGCATGGATGGAAAGGTTCAGCAGCTACTAGTGCATTTCGGCCAGCTGAGCCACGGAAGATTTCTAATATTCTTGATACCCTGTCATCTGATGGTGCTGGAAAGAAGATACATCCTCTACTAGATATTGACCTTAACATAGCTGATGAGGATGTTGAGGACATGGCTTCTCAGAGTTCTATTCAGATGACGGGTAGTACAACTGCTGCTAATGATTTACCTACAAAAATTGCTGGCGGAGTAGATCTTGATTTAAACAGAGTTGATGATAGTGTGGAGAATGGCCAGTTCTTGGCAAGCACTAGTTGTAGATTGGAGGTGCCACTCCCTGTTGGCAAAGCAAATGTACTTCGGAACTTTGATCTGAATGACAGACCAGGTATTGATGAAGCTGGTATAGAAATACAACCCAGGAACCAACAAGCAAATTATGCAAATATCTTACCAAGTTTAGCTCCAGTTACCTGTCATAGAACAAATAATCCGGAATCTGAGTATGCCTCATCTTCTTTCCATCCTAACCCTTTTCCAGTTGTCATACCATCTTTTTATCCTGATAGAGGAGAGCAATCTAATCCAATAGTTGCAGTGGCAGGATCCCAGAGGATCCCGGGATCATTAAGTGGCAATAACCTTGATATTTATCGGGCTCCTGCATTTTCATCATCTCCAGCCATGGTGATTTCTCCAGTTGCACCTTTTCCTTATGCAAACTTGTCCTTTCCTTCCACTTTTTCACTTGCTCCAGCATCTTTCTCTGGTGGTTCAACACCTTATGTTGATTCTGCTAGTGGAGGTGGTTCATGTTTCCCTGCTTATCCTTCACTACTTGTTGGTCCTCCTGGTGCTGTTTCATCATCTCATTATCCAAGGCCTTACATGATAAGTTTTCCCGAAGGTGGTACTAGTAATTTGAGTAGACAAGGCTTTGATTTGAATACTGGTCCGGCAAGTGCATATCTGGAAGGAAAAGAGGAGAATCTGCCTTCATCCTCAAGATATCTTTTACCTGCTACTTCTCAGGTTTTCATGGAGGATCAGACCAGAATGTATGGTGTTCCTGGTGTCGGTTCGAAGAGGAAAGAGCCTGAAGGCAGTTGGGATGCTGAAAGACACTCCGAAAGATCTTCTAAGCAATTATCCTGGAAGTAAGAAGATGAAGCAGCAGCTTCATCTGTACCTTGATGTCTGGTGAACTATCAATCTATTGCGTTCCTTTTATTATGTTGTCTAAAATGTTGTGTTTATGATGCACATTATGCTATCTTTGTGGAATTAACCTTTGTATGCCTTTTCTAGGTTATACACACAAACAGAAGCTCACATCCTATTGTGAATGACTTGCGGATCTTTCTGAGGTGATCCAGAACTTGCTGTAATTCCTGTAAATTTCACTCACCATTTTTCATCTCCTCTGAGGATGTTTCCTTAACATTTTTTAGGGTTTTCAGGTAAGTTTGCTGTTTTTTATTGGAAAGATAATAAAGCAGGCCTTTTATAGAATGTATCCAATAGAATTAATACACTCTTTTAAGTTTATTATTATTCCTCAAATGTGCCAATGCCACTGTAAGTCCCGCTGCTTGCTTTGAGAATGTGTTCGTTTCGCTCATGAGTGCGCTACAATATTTAGTCGATAGAATCTTTGTATGATCCCACTGAATCCTCCCGTTGAATCTTTGTACAGTTATTAGATTGTTTGTTTATTTATTTATTTTTGTGCAGAAATGCCTTTGCCTTATACCATACTTTTTGCTATGGTAATTCGACACCAAGGCCTAACATTTCTTGTTCATCTATTTTTCTTCTTTCGATGAATCTGTCCTTCATTTGTTATTCTTTTTCAATCAAAAATACAAATTATATGGAGTTGCAACTACCTTTTGTCATTCCTCTGCCATTTCTCTGAAAAGCTTATTCCACTAATCATGCCTCTGCATAACCACAATGTTCTAGTTGCCTATTGCCCCTATTGGCATAGCCCTTTCTAATATATTTTGCCCTTTCTGAAAATTAGTGGTTATCCAATTATTGAGTTGATGTTAGTGATATTGAAATGAGATGTTTTTCTTTTTTTTATTATTTATTTATTCTCGGTCGTCGAATTCTGTCTGAATTTCTTAGAAAATAAAATGCCTTGGTTAATATAATTTGTATGACGAAGATTCACGTAGTTGACTTTACTTGGAGGAATAAAATTTGATTATTGTTTGTTTGTTTGGCTGAAGTATAGGAAATGACTTGTCAACTAAACCCAACGGATTGGTTTGACAGTTCCTCAATTCTCAATATTTATATATATATATACACACAATTAAAATATTTAATATCTCAAATACTGTATGATTATATGTACAGTAAATATCTAGGAAATCTCTCCACCCGACCGGATCCAAGCTCGTGATAAAAAAGTTGAGTTGACATCCAAATCCAATCTAATAAATCTACCGCCAAATCCAATCCATCACTGGGCATGGACTACGCCGTCGTCTTGCACAGACGACGGCGCCATGGCCGGCCACCCCTGCTCGTCGAGAAGGTGTATGCGGTCGATCAGCGACCTAGCTTTCTTCCCGGCTCGCGGCGACCCCTCCGTCGCCAGCGAGTACAGCGCCGGCATCAACGCCGGCATCTGACTCAGCGAACTCACCACCTCCGCCCCGCCGTGGACGCACAGCGACAGCAGAGCCGACACGCAGTTCTCCCTCCCCGACCGTGACTCCGTCGACCGGAAGAACTCCACCAGGCGGGGAATCCCCGCTGTGCAACCGACGATTGCCGCCGCGCCGTCGGGATGCTCGGAGATCTTAGCCAGAACCGCCACCGCGTCGATGGAAAGATCCCCCCTTTCTTGGCTCGGAAGCAGAGCGATTAGCGCCGGGACCGCCCCTGCTTCCAAAATCTTGACTCGGTTGCTGTGGCAGGGCAGAAGCCCGAAGAGGGTGACGACTGCGTTCTTCTTCCCACGGTGCGACCCTTCCCTTACCAGCTCCACCAATGTCGGGATTGCGTCGGGCATGTTGCCGATCTCGGCGGGGCAGTCTTCCACCGATGAGAGGTAGAAGAGAATGGCTGCCGCGTTCTGCTGCGATTCCACCTTGAGCGCCACCCTTATGACGTCCACCACGACGCCGAGCCCGCCGGCGTCGACGATCGCCCTCCCGCCGCTCGGGTGCTTCGACAGGTTCAGCAACGCCGCCACCGCCTCGTCCTCCGTCGAAGCCTCCCGCGACGACAAGAGATGGAGGAGCCATGGCACTGCGCCGGCGTTCACCATACACGCCCGGTTAAACACGTTAGATTTCGTGAGCTTCCTTATCTCCGACGCGGCCTTCCTGTGCTCCCGCCTCGTCGAGGACGACGCGAGCTTACTTACTAGAAAAGCGGCGACCATCTTTATCGCTTCCGCCGCGGCGACGGAGTCAGGCGGCGGCGTCGGCGTCGCGGCGCTCTTGCTCGAATTGCGTTGCCTGGAAGTAGGGTCGGGGATGGGGAGGTTGTTGCTGCGGCAGAGCTGTTCGACGAAATAGCGAACAGTGGAATTGGGGACGAAGGTGGCGTCGGTAAGCTTCTCGCCGGTGATGGGGCAGGTGAGGCTACCGGACTTGAACCACTTCGAGATGGAGGCGCGGCCGTAGGTGTGCCCCGTGGCGATCGTCACGGGATCAAGCATCATCTCGTAAGAGATTGGACATCGGAGGTCGTCCAAGTTCATCACTTGATTCATCATGGTGCGCGGCGGGGCCTTCAGTTGGTTTCCTCCTCCGCTCTTCCCGTCGTCGCCGGCGTCGAACAGAGTCACCCGGCAGTAGATCATCAGCGCCGTCAAACCACCGACTAAAGCTGCTTCCTTTTGCTCGCCGACGTCGACGCCGTCGGCGCTCGACGACGACAAATCCTCGAGGAAGAGGATCTCCTCGTTGCAATCGCTCCAGCTCCGGACGCGCAAGTGCTCCATGATCTGTTCGAGATCGATCGGATTGGGAGCAATGCCGTTCTCGAAATGGACGATCGCCGACTCGACGTTTCTAGCGGTTAGCGCGTCGGCGGGAGCCGTCCCGACCTCCGCCTTCCACGCTTGCTCCGCCACCAGACGCACCAGCTCCTTCACCTCCGGCGACGCATCGGTCGCGGACAGCGGGAGGACGACGTCGAGCGCGGTGCCTACCGACTTAATCAGCGCCCGGAAGTCGTTCGACACCCGCTCCGAGTGCATCAGCACCCACAGCCGGGCGCCGGGGCGGGCGCAGTCGCGGAGCAGGTTGCCGAGTTTCTGCAGCGCGATGTGGAGCTCGGAGAGCGCCACCGCGGCGGAGGTCGGAAGGGAAGCCGGCGCGACGTCGGCGAGGAACTCGCGGATCGCGCTGACCTGTCGGATCGCCTCGCGGGCGCTCCTTCGGTGGACGGGGAAGGTGGCGTCGCGGAGGGCCAGGATCTCGTCGGCGAGGCAGGAGAGGGAATGCGAGAGAGTCGCCGGGGAGACCTCGCCACCTGGCTGCACCGCCGGAAGGCTGAGGAACCTCCGGCGGCCAGTCGCATAAAACATCCCTCGATGCGGAGATAGGTACAAAAGTACCGAACGGACAGCAGCTCTGGCACTCCCGACCAATACTTAATAAGTTATCACACGATCGCACCAGTAGACACGTGTCCGTAAACTCATGTACAGCTGGCTTCTTCGAGGGTCCCTTCCGTTACTCGTACACGTGGCAGGGTAATGCAGACCGTAATCGGCCGACATATGTATTAGAATTCTTCCTGTTGTGCGCCAAACAGCAAACGCCAGAGCAACACGATGGCAGTCCGGGAACTGACGACGTGTCGAAACAGGAGTGGCCCGAGAGACTTTCGGCGTTCGGTGTGCTACAGTTATTCCGGAGGTGGAGTTTGAATCAACGTTAAAACGCGTGCTTTAAGAAAAAAACGGATTAGCGTAACAGGACGGACAGATGTCACGCGGGGAGTGGGAATCCACGCGGACGAGAAGAGATAATTAATGAATTAAGAGGGCAATAATTGAAGGTGGACGTAAGGGCGGTAAACTAGCGAGCCAAATATTATTATTATTATTATTATTATTTTAATAATAAATAAATAATTTTTCTTAATTCGTCATTCAGGAAGATGAAAAACATATATTATAAAGTCAATCTCTAGAATATTCATCTCTAGTGACTTTATTACATAATACAAAATACATGTACAATTTATTTATTTATTTTAATGAATTATTTAAATTTATTCAATTGATTTTTTTCCTATATATATATATATAAAATAAGTTCAAGTCAAACATTAACCTTTTACTCATGAATATTAAATCTATTAACAGCTCCATTAAATGCAACATGATATATATTTAATTGAGTTTATTTAATTGATTAATGAATTTGATATATATATATATATATAGTATTGAGTCAGGAAAGCAATGCCAAGTCAGGAAGGAGAGAAGCTGAGGCTTGTGTTTGATACAATTTTCTTAAAACATATTTATCTTCTCTAATGATGTTACAAGGTAACGATGAATGTTTGTTTCTCGTGATACAATGATAAAAGTATAATTGCACTCTAATATAAGATATTCATGACGAATTGAGCATGTACTTGAACACTATCAAGAGAAGAGTTGTCGAGTGGGGTGCATGACAGAGAGAAAAGAACAAGAGGAACGAACGTGGATTGATTCTACTTTTGCGTCTTCTTTTTTTACTCATGGTTGCAACCTCCTTATATAAAAGTTTCGACCTTCAATTTTATTGAATGGTCGAGTATGACTATTCAATATCCGAGACATAATGACAGTTATCGACCCTCAATGATTATTCATTACTATCTGAATGGTTATAGATTCGTCATTAACATTCAAAAATTTCAAATCTGACACATTAATGTGTACGCTTATACACATGAACAATTAGGAAAAAATTAATTCATGTGGCAAAAGATTGGCTGATCCACTTTGAGTAATTTTGTCTCAATCGATTCGTCATTTAAAGCTCGCAGGTAACGCTTATACAAGAGCTATACAAGGTTAGTGTATGTGAGCTATGAATTTACACCACCTCCTATTATTAGGGGTAACAATCTTATTTAAATTAAGTAAACATAATTTTTTTTTTAAAATAAATAAAGTATCAATTTTACACACTAATATTTGATTTATTTACTGTTGACGTGGTATATTTGAGAGGGGAATGCGAGTCCATCCAGAAGTCGAGCTGATTAGTCAAGTGGATGAGTTGGCACCAGAAAATAGTGGATTTGGACGTGGAATTAATTAATTAATTATATATATATATATATGAAGAAGAGGAATTAATCAATGGGAAAAGAAAGATATTATTTGATGGGACAAGGTTTGTTGTCCCAGGTATACAGTATAATGATTAAATTTTTTAAATGATTAATTAAATAATTAAAATTTAAATTTTAACTATAATATATCATATCTTAGGGATTTTGTTGATTAGATAATAAATTTAAGAATATTAATTGTTGGGTTTTTTTTTGATTTATATAAAAAATTTATATAATGTCATTTTTTAGTTGGTTGGAAGAATTGATTATTTCGATAAAAAAAATAAAATAAAAAGAAAGAAGTTTTGTTGGGGACGCAATTTAATGGACGGATTTGATTGGACGGGGAGAATGGAGAAGTCTTTTAATTGTTGGCCATTTGTTTTGTTGCGGAGCTGGATTTGATTTTGGTGGGGGCCACACCGATGAGTGGGACTTGTGCCGTCATTGGTGGATGGCAATGCCACGTAGTCATCATTTTGTCGCTTGCCTTGGATTGCGTGATGGAGTCGACGAAATTATTTAGAAAAATGTCAGGGGAAAAAAAAATCATCCCTGATTATTTTTTTTAAAAAAATTAAAATAACATTTCAATATGATGATCGTATTAAAAATATCTCTATTTTTTTAATTATCATCGTGTATTTAAATTTTAGATTCAATTAATTTTGAAGGATCATGATGTCATAATTTTTTTTATCAAATATAAAATAAATTAAAAAAATATTCATCATAATTGAGTCTTAAATTTTAAATATTTAATCTATTATTAAAAGATTTAACTATAACATCCCATTTTCGAAAAAAAAAACTCTACTTTAATATGATATTACAATTTAACTGTTATAATCGCGCTCAAGTTATTTTAACAAATTACTAATAAATATTTTAATATAACAATACTCTCTATATATAATTATTTTAATCGAGTTAGAATTAGGATAATTTTACTCTACGACATTATACCAACTACCCTTTATAGACTACAATAGCATTTAATGAAATATATAGTAGAGTGTCATTTTAGCTTTTCTTAAAAAGTAATGTTCTTTTTATGAAAATGATAATAAAATTGAAAAACCTTTTGATTTTTTGCCCAAAATGTTATTACTAGATCAATGGAATTGCCATTTTTTTATTGTTGTTTTAGAGTATCATTTTAATTTTCTTTTAAAAAAGAATATATTTTTAAGACGAAAATGTTAATAAAATTAGAAAACCTTTTGATTTTTTGCCCAAAATGTTATTACTAAACCAATGAAATTGCCATTCTTTTAATGTTGTTTTAGCCAAAACCAATATCACTTATGAACCATGCAAATCCATACATGTTCTTTTCAACAATAAAAAAGAAAACACCCATATATTTATATTTATTTTTTTATAAAATCAATTTAAGTTATTCAAATATTTCTATTTTTTTATAATTCAAAGTGATCATTTAAATCCTACAAAAATTTCTTCCTAACTACTAAGATAAATTTAAAAAAACATATATATCCAAACAAACGATCCAATGTCATAGATAATGCGCTCAAGGTGAGATTACTCAAATATTTTATTTTCTTAAATTTAATTGATACCGATATTCAAGTTACGTCTATTAATTTTAAAAATGACTGACTCAATTCTATAAAAGAAAATCACCAATTATTAAAATAAATTAAAAAATATTTATAATAAACGACTCATAAACCCAACATTCTTAAATCAATCATTCATTCAAAAAAATTCATCCGTTAATTGCTCTAGCAAGTCCTTTAGCAGCTGACACATTTGTATAATGATGAAACACTAAAAATACATAATTCATGAACTACTTCAACAGAAAAAGCTGTAAATCATAGATGCCGTAGCTTACAAAGATAAATGATCAATCATAAATTGAATTATAAGTTTAATTACTTAAGACATTCTCCACATATGTGCCAAATTTTCGTCAAACATGGATCAGAAACATGTTTGTGCAGTTCAAAGATTGACTATAGTTGCTATAGTTTACTGAAAAAACTTGTCTGATGAATTGCATAGAGAGCTTTCTCGCTCACCTGGCTTTCTTTTTCCCAAATTTCTTCCCTTTTCCATTCGCTTTCGCTTTCCCTTTCCCTTTGGCCCCTCCTTTAGAGGGTTTGCTCTTCAGACGCATGATTTTGGTGGCCTTCTTCTGTCGCATCTTCTGTACGTGCTCGGGGTTTTTCAGCTCCGATGGTACATTAGCATTGGGGACGGACCACCGTTTCCTTCCGCCCTTGAAATGCTGCTGTTGCGGCAGCTTATTTCCCCTCTCTAGGAAACACAAATTGTAAATTGACTTTTCGAAAGAGAAGTAGAAAAATTCCAAAAGCAATGCAGGGATAGAAGCATTAGTGTTATTTATCGATATTCAACAGCTTATATAGACGCATAACAAGTTCATCCACCAAATTTAGACAATAAGTTAATAAATAGATCAACTCCGAAAAATGATGAACGTATAACCAAATTCATGGTGTTTCATTACCTGTTGATCCAGTGGCTTCATCTGCATCTGTTCCTCCAAGAGATATCTTTCGATGGGAACGTTCCTTCCATTTTTTGTACAATCCTGTTTTATCAGACTTGATTTTGGAACCACTTTCGTTCTTGATCTAGTGAGCAAAAAATTGAAAATAAATTGGTAGGCAGTTTGGTATATGGTTAAAATTGGGAACAAAATGAAATTGGAGGCATTCTCAAAAGTAAAATAAATAAAAAACCAGGTGAAGATGTTTAAGTGGAAGAGTACAGACTGCTTGAACACAGTTCACTGCTATCGAAGAACAAGGAATGAATGACACATGTAATCATTGATTTCGTTCAAAATATCCGCTGGTTGATTTAATTTCCTAGGATATGGGTAAGAACAATTTTGTCTTGGATACTAGTATTGTGTCGAGGAATAATTAGCTGAAAGTGTGAAACAAGGTAAAACCTGATGAAATGGCAAATAGTTTTTTACATTTCGTAAATGGATCGACTGCTCTAACCTAGAGAATAAGATCTACATTTGGCATCGTATACGAGGATTAAATGTGTTTTAGATGCACAATGAACTAACAAACTAGATACTCAACCAGATATTCCAAGGAGAGACAATGTTAGAATATACATGTATCAAGTAATAAATGTAGACAGATCGAATTTCCTCTGAAAAAATTGGTTTCCATTTCATGGGCTGCATCATGAACAATAAAGAAAAAGGAAATCTTTGATTCAAGAGAGCTTTTCCGGATCAGAAATAACAAATAAGTTCTAGAAGAATCAATTTGAACTCTTGTGCATCACGTTGCAACAAGTCACATAAAAATGTTCTCATAATTAGCAATGAAGCTTCAAGATCTTGAATTGAACATGTCTGATGCAGATGAATCAATAGATTGGTGCAAGGAATACTAGGGGACCAAAGAAAACATCTATCGATAAAATGCAAAACAATTTGATTGTTTTATATACTCCTAGTGATACAGCGGACCCTAAATTTGAATATGTTATTATGGGTGTGTAAAGAAAAGTCAACCTATGACCTAAACTCAAGTTTCACACAGAAAACCTTACTCTCACTTGGGCTTATGTTTATTTGTCTCAATAAATTAATGAACTTCATTTGGCAATCGGTAATATATAATCAAAGATTTGGAAGAGGGATAAATAGAATGTCTCATCTGAAGCTTGGCAGAATAAGGACCACTTACCTTGCCTGAAGCTGTGACTCGATCTCCATTATTCAATTTTATGTACTTTTTGCTTCTCTACAACCAGAAAGAAGGAAAATAAAATAAACAATATCCATAAAAGATAACAAAAGTAAAATGAGGCCCCTCCTTTTTGTCATCAAAATAGTACCTTATCCCAATGAAATTGAGATTTTTGCTTCCGTAACCCACTCCTATCATCAGCAACTAGATCGAGAACAGCAGCATCCAATCTGCATATGTAATGGCATCATCTAAAAAAATAATAATAACAAGTTCTATGAAATCAAGATCTGGCTTAATTTTCATAAGTCAAAAGATCAACAGGATTGATGATGCCATTACATATGACCAGCAACTAGTATATTCAATCGAGATCTGGCTTAATTTCATAAGTTGAAAGATCAACAGGATTCCAAAGAGTTAAAATCAAGTTGAAACTAAGAAAATTCATTATCAAAGCCACATTATTTCTCCCTTGTGATTAAATTCTAAAGCTAATTAAGCATCATTGAGCCGGGACATCTAAAAGTTATAGGATTGAAGACAATAACATTGAAAGTTATTGTCATGACCTAAGCTACTCGGGGGTCAAGTAATGTAGATGGGTGTGGATCTACATGTTTGACATGACAATTTCTAAAACATTTTTACATTGATCAATACTTTATAAAGGATGTCGGCTGTCGGCTTAGTGTTAATATCGATCACAAAATATGAAAGGCTAGATGAAGAGTCTCAGTATCAAAGCTCACAAAATATATGTTAAGAATTTTCCAATAAAATGATCCTGTAACATGTAGTGCCATGTTATTATAACAAATATTCCTACACATTTATTGTAGATATACCTGATCAGATATCGTTGCAAGTAAACAAGCATTGACATAGTGTGCAAAGTGATGCCAGCAAGAAATAAGCCAATCCATACACAAGATATGCACAAAATAGGGCATAGTAAATTGGTACACGACACACTTACAAGCGGCAGAATCGCAATTTTTTATGAAATTTTGCAAATGGTGCTCAGAATAATGTCAGAATAAGAATGGGAAGCCTTTGATAGCTTGTGTTCATGAATCCTTTAATTAACTCATTTTGGAGAGGGCAGTGGAATCATAGTTATGATTGCTACGTAAAATGAACCATCCAGATACAAAGGATCTTAACAATAATTTCATCATTCTATGTAAGATAGTGCTACCTGTTTGTTCCAAATCCTTCATCATTCTTGACTGACAGCCCAGCTTCCAAATGCTGTGATAGTAAGAATCAAATTCAGAATCAGTTTGAAGCAGGTTCTGGATACACAGTTAATTAAAAGAGCATTAACAATGACCGAGCAGTATACCTGATTTGTTGGAACTGCACTTATATAAAATTCATCATCCTTAAAGTTGACAACCTTTCTTTTAGCACTGCGTACTTCTAATGAAATAAAACACCAGAGGTAACAGGTCAAAGATGAACTATAGGTCTATGAATTATGCAGCATAAACCATCAACAACCTATACCAAGAAAATATAATTAAAAGAAATACATTATCAGCCTTTAAGATGTTATACAAGGGGTAAGAAGAAAATGGATAATCTGGTGATAAGAATGGCATAAAAACAATCCAACTAATACAAATTATGGAAAGCACAAAACTTGTTTACCACTGTCATTTTGAAGGGCAAGAGAATGTCATTAGCAGCTAGAGAAGAAATACATATATTTAACAGAAAAAGGTGAGACATAAAGGGAAGTATTGTACACAAGTAGATCATAAAGAGATCTCATATATAATGCAGTGATTAGAATAGAAAATATCCCTTCTCCCTTGAAGGAACTGCCCTAGTGATTGTCCACCATCATGCGATGTTCAATGGGAAACCTAGGAATCATACTATGGAAAGTACATCCCTCAAAATACCAAGTCAAACCTGGTCTACTTAAGTCAAACTGACAATGACAGTGTTTTCCATTGACCATTGTAAACTATTGCCTTCAATCAAGGATTCAGATGCTACTGTTGTCATATCCTGATCAGTCATGTCAAATACTCAAATTGTTTATAGCAGCCAAGCTAGGTTGCAACAAGTCAGAAGGTGATTATAAAAATGACAGGTCAGAAGAAACATAATGAAATCAAGAACAGAAAACCTTTTTTCTCCAACTCAACTAATGGAGCACTAGTCATCTCTGTATCCTGCATCCAGAAAAGAGAAATAGTAACTACATATGCAGCACAGAGATACTGAATGTGGATAAAGGACATAATTTCTATAAATAACCATACTGAACATAACAACTAACGATACACGATAGATATTAAACAATAGAAATAAGATATATATTCAAGTAAGAAATGCATGTGAGATTGAGTAAAACAAAATCTCAAAGCGACATCTTCTATCACTATTGGTCTATATCTTACTAATTTCTTCCAGAATGATGGTGCCTCATACATTATGGAAGATTGTTTAATTGTATTTAATTCACTTAAGTATGCCAGTATGTGAGTTTTTCACCACATTATAGCAGCAAAAAAAAGGGACCAAGTCATTATACTTGACAAAATTATATAATTGAAGATGCAAGTTTTTACAAATATGATCATGACCAGTAGAGAAGCTTAAAAAAATGTATCTAATCATGCATACAAATGAAATTTTTGCCAGCAGTACAAATTTTGAATAGAAGATAGAGTAATGAGGCATATTCTAAGTATCTGAACTCCAGAGTAGGATTTCCATTCTATAATTAGTTAACTCCAACAACATTTCCATGTAATTAAACACTACTTTTGGTGGACTTTCCTACAAAATTTTCAGTGATCACCTCTATGACAGTTCTTGACCATCCTGCAGAACATTCAAAAATATGCCAATCAGTCCAATGGCATGCTAATATAGTTGAGTACGTTCTCTAAGAAATAAATAAATCTTAAATTTTCTAGCACCCAATTCCCATCAAGCTCGAACAATCTGGATCGAATTTGGTCAATTGATAAATTAAAAATCAGATATTATTGATTTTTCCAAATCAGAGTCCCTCTCTGTTCCTAGTAGCCAATGACAACAGAGGTGAAAGCCATGAAGTTTAAAAAGAATACACACATACTGCAGACAATAATCAACAAACTTTGGAAAATGTGCTCAATTCTAGTAGAGGTGTCACTATATCTCATTAAACCTTCCTCGACACTAAGATAAATGACTGTTTACCTTCATTGCCTGGTCCATACAACGCTTCTGGTGTGCCAATTTAATTATCTCTTCATGAACTTCTCTTTTCTTCTTCATCACTTCAAGCCATTGATTTGAACCCTACAACATATCATCAAAGATGTTTTTTCTATTAAAAAAAAATTGGAGTTCTTAACAGTACTCTGGTGAATATATAAACTACTTTGGAAGTCTTTAACCTGCCTGTGTAAGAAGTAACATGGGTAAAAAATGATACATTGTTGCCTGATTTACGGTAAAATTCTAAGGAAAAATGAATATAATAGGAGAATCCAAATGAAAGCAACTATGAAAAATGAACTCATGTATATGACAGGCAAGATAACTGCCTTTAGAAACACCAAATATGGCTCTAGGACTATCTCAATTCTCAGGTATCAAAGAAATTGATTTGTCATCTTACTTGTGCATTTTTTGCCTTTGCAGCTTCCCCTTCAGCCTCTAATATAGTCTGCTTTGGCCTAGCAGGTCAAGCCAGAAAAATATAAACAGAGTACACAGAAATTGATTTGTCATCTTACTCCTTCACTGATTCATTTAGTTCTTATTAAATCAACTGAATAAGCAAACACATAAATTGATCATTACCTAAACGCCTTTAATCGTTCAGAAAAAGCTAGTGCTGCTAGTTCATTTGGTCCAAGTAAAGTTCGGAAGATTGGATGCAGCCCCTCGCGAGGTAAATCCTTCATTCTTCTAATGGATTCACTTGAAGGTAAAGGCTTCCCCTTAGAATATAAGCGAAATGCATTAGTAGACACCTTCTGCAATGAAACTAGCTCTGCACTTGCTTCAATAACCTCTCGAAGTCTTTCAGAAGTAAGATCTAAAGTTGGTTGAGGAAAACGACCATATATCGTCTCTCCATTTGCAATTGCTTCATCAATCTTTGTGTATGCTCTCTCCATGTCATCGAGAACTTCCTCCTCAGTAGGGGCAGGTCTAAGAGGTTTAGATAGGAAAAGATGCAAGTCTAATAGGTTTGGCATATCCTCTGATGTAACAAAGGAATACGCAGTACCTGTTCGACCAGCCCGACCCACTCGACCAACTCTATGTACGAAAAGCTTAGGTTTTGCAGGGAAGTCCCAGTTCAAAACATTATCAAGCAAGGGAATATCAAGGCCCCTTGCAGCAACATCAGTCACAATAAGAATCATAGTCTTTCGCGCTCTGAACCTTGAAATATGAATCTTTCGAGCCTCCTGATCCATGTCACCATACGAGACAGAAGGTTCAATACCCTCTTCTCTAAAAAGAATATTTAGGAATTCCACATGATGCTTGGTACTAACAAATATCAATGTCTGTTGATCAGAACTAATTTGTTCCCTGACTAAGTACAACAAAGCAGCAAGTTTCTCTTCATGACGCATTGTGAAGAATACCATCTTAAGATCTGGGCTAATCTTAGTGTCTAGATCAAGTCGCACAAGCTCTGGATCGCGAAGACCAGCCTTTGCAAACTCAGCGAGTACACTTGGCATGGTAGCACTAAAAAGTAAGGTTTGACGTGTCTCACTAAGCTGTGAAAGAATTTTGTGCAACTGCTCAGCAAAACCCATTCCAAAGAGACTGTCTGCTTCATCAAATACTACATATTCCACGGTACGCAGTGACATGCCCTCAACCTCTGACAAATGATGCATAAGTCGACCAGGAGTAGCAATTATAATATCAGGATTCTGTGCTAGCTCTTCAAATTGATTTTCCATACTATCACCACCAACCAATAGACTGGTGCGAAGATCTGCAGAAGATTAGAGTTGATAAAACTAAAGATGTACAACTTCAGTAGATAAAAATGACTTTGCAAAAAGTGAAATACATATACATGTGACAACGAGCACTGAAAACAGTACTGCTCAGTTGAATGCCAATTAAATCAAGAAAAATGATGTGATGATATTGAGTTGTCTTCTTACTTATAAGACACAATCCTTAGCAAGAAGAACTAGTGGCAAAAATTTACTAAAGATTAATTAGTTTAGCTGAAAATGATGTCTCAGAAGATAACAAAATATAACAGAAAATAAAACACTTCACAAAATCATCGAAGTGTGATCGGGAGGGGAATGATGGACCATAAGATATGTTCAAAATGACTGATTTTTTTTACTATGATTATAAAAATAATTACAATCTAAAAAAAGGTGATAGCTTATGTCCATTTCTTAAGTCTCCTTTCTTTCCTTCCTCTAACCCCTTCAGACAATTACACTAGTTTCAACAAATACAGAAGCAGCAGAATCAATCCAAAGCATCAGATCAACTCTTTCACCTTCACCTAAAAAAACTTAAATGTACAACAATTGAACAATAGTGCCTATGAAATAAAAGTTAAAGTTTTGTTATTAAAAGTTACAAACAGTGACAATTTTTTTTTAAAAAATATCTTTTTTATATCGACGATATTTGTACTCTCGTTGCTCAATTTTTTCCTTAAGATTGCAATGTCCGAATTTTCAACTTCTAATCGTCAGTAGCTTATCGAGAACCATATCATTAGCTTATAGAGAACCATATCAAGGGAAGAGATAGAAGAGCGGAGGAATTCTAACCAGTGAACCTGCCGAGCTCCTTGGTGAACTTGAGCGTCTGCATGGCGAGGTCCCTGGTGGGCGAAAGGATAAGCGCGCGTACGCCGGCCTGCGGCACGTGCTGCCGGAGCTTCTGAAGCATGGGAACGAGAAAGGCGGCTGTCTTCCCGGACCCCGTTCGTGCCATCGCGACCACATCAGCGCCGGATAGGATGAGCGGCATCGTTTTTCTCTGGATCGGGGTCGGCACGCGGTATCCCTTTCGCTTGACGCCACGGTAGACCTCGAGGCAGAGCCCCAGCGACTCGAAGCCGCCAGACTTGGCCTTCTTGCTCTCCTTCATACGCCGTTTCAGATCCGCCATCGAGCTGACGCCTACCATCGCCTTCATCTCCGCCTCATCGGCGTGGAATTCCACTGCGCCATCCGCCGGCTCTCTCGCAGAGATGCCGCCGCGCGGTTTCGCCATGAGAGAGAGGTGTAGGGTTTTGCGGGGAACCCTATCAAATTGTAGGGGACAATCGAGCCGGTGCACGGTTTATTTTGGTTTATTTTGGTTAGGGACAATCGAGCCAGACCGGTGCAAATTGTAGGGGACAATCGAGCCGGTGCACGGTTTATTTTGGTTAGGGGACAATCGAGCCGGACCGGTGCACGGTTTATTTTGGTTTATTTTAGTTAGGGACAATCGAGCCAGACCGGTGCACGGTTTTATTTTGGTTGATTTCGGTTTCTATTGATTTTCATGTAGGTGAGTTAGTTGACGATATATATATATATATATAATCTAGGATCAAAAATCAAAAAAGTATTTTTTTTTATTGTAATCAGCGCCCCTCTTTTATTTTTTGATAAACTATTAAATCACGAAATTAAAATTATCGAATATCTAAAGTTTTAAAATTATGTACTTAATTTTACTTTTGCCCATTCACATTCTCTTATATCTATCTCAATCTATTATTACAGTATAACAATTGATTCAGACAATATTCATCAATACAGTAATATTCCAAATCAATTGCTACACTCTAGTAATCAATTAAAAAAATTATTTCGTATTCAAAAAGTTATTCATCTCAATATGGAGTATGGAAATAATATTTAAGGTATGAATATATTTAGGAGAACTAGATGAATATATAAGATTTGATTTCATGTTATTTTGAACTCTTTAGGTCCGTCAATCGGTTTGGCCAATAGCAATCAATTTGACATTGTTCATTAGCACAGTAGTGTCCCGAATTGATTGCTATACTGTAGCAATCGATTAGGATAGGCTCGAGCGAATGCGGAGGGGCAAAAGCAGAATTGAGTGTTGGATCGACTAGAGGGGGTGTTATTGAAATTAGAGGATAGAGCATCTATTTATAGCAAACTGATCAAAATGACTGTTTGACTGACATGCCATTTTTGGGGGTACCTCGGACGATTGGGAGTGCCTCTATCAAGCTAAGTTGTGTTTCGTAACCAACGTTCGGTTGATCTGGCGGCATGGGGGTGCCTCGGTTGACTGGGGGCATCTCGGATGGATTTCGCTGCTTATTTGCTTTGCAACGGTTTTCTTTAGCACTTTCAGGGCGCCTCGAATGGTTTGGGGCGCCCCCAATGAACAGTAAATTTCAACATTTATTATTCTCAATCCTCCTTCGCTTGGGTGATGCTCCGGTCGTCCGGAGATAAGCTCACCCGAATTCAACTCTGTCTTTCTTCTCAGGCAGGCTTCCTCTCGGCTTCTCGTCACTCGGATGCGCCCCGCGTGTTCTTCTTGCTCCACCAGTGTACTTTTCTATGACTCCTCGCCCCTTAGATGTACCGAGTCCATAAACTTGTTTCCCGTGTCATCCTTCTTGCTCGCTGCGTCTTCCACTTGACTTTCTCGTGTTCCTAAGTCTCTACACACTTAGCACAAGACATCAAACACACATGATCTTACTTAATTCGGTTGATCAACTTCAAAACTAACTCGGGATATTTATAATCTTCCCTTTTTAATATGCATCAACCCGAGTTAAGTTAGAAAAAATAAATAAATAATTATTTATGTAAAATAAATTTTACAATTAAAACAGAAATTTTGCAATTAAGTTCTCCATTTAACTTAACATATATTAATTCTCCCATTTGATCACGTAAAAATAAGGAAAAAATCATAAATAATAAAAAAAAATGTGATTTTTTTTATAGAAGATAAACATACAGAATGCTAGTTTTTGTATGTTTACCGTAATTATTTTTAAATAAAATATTTTTTAAGAATTAAACTTCAGATTTTCTAAAAAACATTTAAAAATTATTTATAATATTTGAAAAATATTAATTTTTTTTGTCAAGATTAAACATACTAAATTTGATCATTGAAAAAAATTTCACAAGAAAAATTATTTTTCTTATAGGGAGAAAATATTTTTCTTTACAGACATAGGTAATTTTTAAAATAAATACTTAAAAATAGGTTTCAGCATCAAAACAACTTGCTATTTTTTTTTGAACATTCAAAATATAACGGTTATCCATAGAAAAATCAAGTTTTTCAAAAATCAATCTCCGAAAATTTGCAATTTGAAAAATTCAATTTTCATTAAAAACTTCATAAAAAATTATATAAAGGTTAAAAAATTTTGAAATATTTTCTGCTAATAGACAACATATTTATTTATCACAAAAAATGTAAAATCAAAGAAAATCGAATAGAAGGTTTACAAAAAATAATTTTTCAAATATTGCTAATAATTCTAACTAATTAATTTCTAGCATGCAAATAAAAATAAGTTAATAGGCTAGAACATATTTTGGCACACAAAACAAATTTTCATCTACTGAATTAATCAAATATCTCCTTGGAATATTATTTTTAAAAATTACAATTTGACTCCTATGATTTCTAACATACCAATTAAGTTCTCCATGCATACGATGTTTTGAATTTTGAAAATACTAAAAATTTACTTGTAAGAAATTTCTCTCTAGTTTATATTTTTATATTTTTTCTTTTAATTTTGCATTTTCATTTTTAAGTTTTCCTAGTTCTAAGCATGTATTTTCTAATTTTGTTTTGATTATTATTTTTTTTCGCATTTCAAGAAACTTGCTACTAGATTTATATAATGATCTAGATAATATTTTTATTACATCATACATTTGTTCTGAGGGTAGATGTCTTACCTCACTTATCGTGTCAGATTTGTCACTTGAGGCTCCCCCTTCATTGATGCTCTCTTCTGAAGAGCTTTCGTCGTCTTCTATCTGGTGGTTGGCCGTCAATGCTAGTCCGACAATTTCCTCGGTCTCGGACTCTTCTGAAGATAAATCGATATCCATCGTAGAGTCAGATTCTGTTTCTTTTGATTCTCCGTGGAGTTCCAGAACCTTATACCAGAGGGCTTTGGCGGAATTGTACGTGCGGATTCTATCAAGTTCCTTTGCCGGTAGTACGCTTAGAAGGTGGAACTCAGCCTTACCATTTGCCATAAATTCGTCGTGCTGTTGTTAGTCCACCGATGCTCCTTGAGTTCTTTTTCGTCTTTGCTTTTGGGCACTTCAAAACTATATTTAATAGTTAATAATATGTCAAAATCAATTTTGAAAAATACCTCTATTCAACGCTTCCAAAGCATGAACTCCCCCTCGAACTTTGGTGAGTGGATGCTTGTTTCGGTCATCTTTCTTGTTGCTTTGGTCGGCGGTTAGTCCTTCTAAGGCGGTTGGGTTATGATACCACTTGTTGTATCAGATGGACTGGCTAGAGGAGTTGTTATTGAAATTAGAGGACATGACTTCTATTTATAGCAAACTGGTCGAAATGATCATTTTACTAATGTGACACTTTTGGGCACAACCAACGTTCGAATGATCTAGCGGCATAAGGGCACTCCAGTTGATTGGGGGCGCCTCCATCAGGCCGAGTCATGATTCACAACCAACGTTCGAATGATCTAGCGGCATAAGGGCACTCCAGTTGATTGGGGGCGCCTCGGATGGATTTCGCTGTTTATCCGCTCCACAACGACTCTCTTCAGCGCTTTTGAGGCACCCTGGTTGATCCGGGGTGCCCCGGATGAACAGTAAATTTCAGTATTTACTATTCTCAATCTTCCTTCGCTTGGGTGATACTCTGGTCGTCCGGAGTTGAGCTCACTTGAACCCAACTCCGTCCTTCTTCTCGAACAGGCTTCCTCCCGTCTTTTCGTTCCTCGGATGCGCCCCGTGCGTTCTTCTCGCTCCACTGGTGTACTCTTCCGCAGCTCCTCATCCCTCGGATGCACCGAGCCCGTTGACTCACTTTCCGTACCATCTTTCTCGCTCGCTGCGTCTTTCACTCGACTTTCTCATGTTCCTAAGTCCATGCACACTTAGACACAAGACATCAAATACACAGAGCCTTACTTAACTCGATTGATCAATATCAAAACTAACCCGGGGTATTTACATTGGGTACGTGATTTGATAATTTTAAAACTTACCTACGTGATTTGAGTATTTGACAACTTTGACTACGTGGTTCAGTAATTTGTCATTTTTTCTTATCAAAAGAGTGCTCACATAAGGGTACAAATGAATCGAATCGAATAATATGAAAATATTGATATTCGAATTTGAGCTCGAAAAGTATATATGATATTCGAATTTGATTCGAAGTTTGAAAATATAAATAATTATAGCTTGAGCTTGATTCAAAATGAAATTCGAGCTTGAATTCGATTCGAATGGTTCAAATTTTGATTCGAGTGGAATTGAACTTTAGCTCAAAATGGCTTAAATTGGAACTCGATTTGAATTTTTCGAATATTAATTATTCAAATCAGTACCACAGTGGTATCACATTTCAAAAATTAGCACCATTATGTTGCTGGTTTAAAAAAATCAACATCCTAGGGGTACTGATTCAAAAATAAAAAATAAAAAATATATAATGAAATTAAACAAAAGTTGGTGAGCGACTTCACGAGAAAAATATATTATATATTCGAATTTGGCTCTAAAAATTATTGAACATGTTCGAGTTTGACTCGAATTCAATAATTTTGAATATGAATCAAATATTATTCGAATCAACTTGAAAAGCTCGTAAGCCAAATCGATTCGTTTGCACTCATAGCCCCATGCTACTGACTCCTCTGTAAAATAACACAACTGCCCTTAAGTACACTCTTCGACATTATTATCTCCTGCCACACACATTAAATCTTGAACTGATCGGCCAGTTGTATGAACAATATAAGTACGCATTATAGTAATTACGAAATCGTAGTTGATATAATGTTGTAGCAGTTATGGTTTGATAGCTCCTACCGTAGTTATAACAATTATAATTTCATAGTTATTACAATGCTAATCACATGTTGTTGAACAAGACTAGTCCCTGTTGTAACAACTTTGAAACTGTAGCTGTTATAACTATGGTAGTAGCTACGAAATCATAACTATTACAATGCGAATTTGTCATGTTCATACAACTGACTGATCGATTCAAGATTTAATACGTGTGACATGAGATAATTGTTGGTGTAGTTTGTACTAATAATTTAACCTTAGGTTTTGATGTATGACAACAGCTTAAAGTTAGAGTGTTATTATTTAACAAGTTAAGCTAAGTGTGAAGGGTTGACTGACTTGACGGATTTAGAGGGTCAGACACCAAGAAGAAGTTCAGATGTGTGATTCTGGCAGGAAGTCCAGTTGGGTCAGGGAAGGATCAGATGATTGGCTGAAATCCGGATGTGCGATTCTGGCAGGAAGACCTGGTGGGTCGGAGATCAGATATCGAGGAGGTTACTCGGCAAATGATAAGTGAGGTAAGAAATTGGAGGAGCGAATCCAGTGAGAACGGGTCTCCGGTAGGGACTTAGGCACTAGTCCAACTTAGGTTCAAAGTGGAACCCTAAGTTGAGACCATGATTAAATTCTAGTCGTGGTAAGACAGAATTTAATTCATACCTTTCATGCATTATCTAACTCCTTTGCTGCAGATATTTGTACTAACGTATTTTGTAGGAGTTGAACAAAAGTAAGCTTCGGATGAACAGTGCTTGGCGTGTTGGAGGCGCCTCAGATGGATGGGGGCGCCTCAACACTAGAGGCGGGGGAGATGCCTCGGATGGCTGGGGCGCCTCAACGCTGGAGGCGCCTCCGACAGCTGGGGGCGCCTCAACGCCTGAATAAGCACTGTTGACTCGCAAGCTAATCGAGGCACCCTGAAGAGCTTGGAGGCGCCTCAGAGGGGATAAGTAGCGACGATCTCGAATCCAATAAGCCTCAATAGAGGCGCCTCGGAGTGTTGGAGGCGCCCTCAATGACTTATAAAAGATCTACTCGACCAGCAGCTTGGAATATCGCTTCCAGACCTGATTTCAATTTCATACTACTATTCCGAGTGCCTACATTTGCTATACTGCGACCCTGCTGCACCGAACTAACACTAAGTCATCATCGACAGCAGTATTTTAATTGGGTAACAAATTTTCAATATTATTCATTTATAGTTACCCCTGCATAAGAGAAGTGTAAGCTTGTTACACTCTCTGATTTCATATTTTGTACTCGATTGATCTTCCGGAGGTTCTCCGGAAGAGAATTAGTGGATTGCCCGTCGGAAACATCCCAAGGGGGCATGTGCCTTGGAGTAGTAGTCCGCTGGGGCTGCGAACCAAGTAAATTGACCGTGTGCTCTGTTTTCTCTCTCTGTCTTTTTATTTTAGACGTATTCATTTTTTCGCTGCACGCTCGAATTTTCGACGAGATTTCAAAATAGAAAAGAAAGATTTTAAAACACGTGATTCACCCCCCTCTCACGTGCACTCGATCCTACAATAATAATGTCGAACAATGTGTTAGGACCCATGCGAGCTAGATGGAGGAGTGAACAGCTTCGATCACTTCTCTCGATCTTGTTGTGCTCGTCGTTAAATGCGCAGTGAAAACCTTGCTTTAAACTCGACTCTACATGCACTACACCTTGATTTTACTTGGTATTCACCTCCTTGAGGTGACTAATCTAAGGGTCCACTCCTCACTCACAACTTTCATTTAGAACTTCCTGTAAGTACCCGATGATAGTTTTGATGTGATAAACCGAGTTAGGTTATGTCCTGTGGTATTTGATCCTTGTGTCTAAGTGTGCAGGAGTTTAGGAATACAAGAAGTTGAGCGGAAGATGCAGCGGACGAGAAAGATGGAACGGAAAGCGAGTCGACGGGCTCGATGCATCCGAGGGACGAGAAGCTGCGAAAGAGTACACAGGTGGAGCGAGAAGGACGCGGTTCGAGGGACGCGAGGTGAGAAAGATGCGGTCCGAGGGAAGAGAAGCCAGGGAGGAAGTCTGCTCGAGGAGAAGGCCTGAGTTGAGTTCGGGTGAGCTCAACTCTGGACGGATGGACAATCACTTAAGGCGACCAGAGAAGACCCGAGGCGCCTCTGTGTCTTGGAGGTGCCTCGGAAGAAAAGGCGCATGAGGCGCCTCGGTGCGATGGAGGCGCCTCAAGCGCCAACTGATGAAGGCGCCCCCAAGGCTTGGAGGCACCCCACCCGCAATTTGGATGAAGGCGCCTCAGACTAATGGAGGCGCCCCAGATCATCAAGATCATCGCTGAAGACTCGCCGCAGTGGATTAGAATTCAACCAAGGCGCCCCCAATCAATGGAGGCGCCTCTGTGACTGTCACGTCAGCAAAACGGTCACCTCGACCGATTTGCTATAAATAGAAGTTGTGACCTCTTATTTTAGACAACAAACTTGTATTTCCAATTCCAATATGTTTAGTCTTGTACGTCAATGCTGTAAAGAGGCTACTCCGCCTAAATGAGCATCTTAGTGGAGCTTTCAACTGCCTTGGATTAACAACCTCCTTGGTTGTAACCAAGTAACCCCTTGCGCCTTTTTCCTTTTCATGTTTATTTTATTTTTATTAATTAGTGTGTCCTTGCTTAAGTAAGAAGCAAGAGAAAAGTATAATCTTTATTTGCAGGTTTGTCCAACCTCTCTAACCGGTCAACCAGTTCTAACAAGTGGTATCAGAGAAAGGTTCACCCGGAAGGACTAACCGTCGATTCAGCAACAAGATCAAGAGGAATGACCGGATCAAGCATCTACCCGCTAAAGTTCGAGGGGGAGTTCTCAATATGGAAGCGCCGAATGGAGGTATTTTTCAAAATTGATTTTGAAATTTTACTAACAATTAAGTATGATTTTGAAGCTCCTAAAGATGAAGAAGGAAAAGACAAAGAAGAAT